>NNCB01001479.1:0-10671 GCA_002317545.1 Scenedesmus quadricauda | reverse complement strand
TCCGATCTTTCCTTCACGGCGACCTTTCCATGCGCTGCGCTAGCCAATAAATAGGGACAGTCCCTATTTATTGGCGGTGGGATCGACGTTTGGTGCAAGATATGATCCGCGATTGGGACGCTCATTTGGCGCATGAGAAGCGCCGGTCGGAGCATACGCGCCGCGCCTATCGCGCGACGGAGGATATCGCGCGTTCAAGCACTCCCATTTCCCGGCCGTGACCTGCATTCCCATTGGTTGATCCCCGCCATGGTCCTGATCGCCGATCTGGTCTCGTCCCGCGTCCGCCGTTTGACGCGCCGCGGCGCCAGCGGTGGGAGCCACCTCGATTGCATCATGCCACTCCAGCGTGTTTTCATCGAGCTGAGCTGCTGAGTTCGCTTGGATTGACGCCCTAGTCGGTGCGGTTTATGTTTCGTTGATGCGCCATCACCCAGCTTGTTGCTGTGTAAGCATCATCCAGTTTACTATCTGCTCGTGAACAAGATGGCCTATGGCTATTCGAAATACAGCCTGCCATTCAGTGTCCCGCTGATTCCGGGCGGTATTTTGCACGAACTTCCCGAGCTGATGGCACGTTCCGTGTGTTCAAGGCGCCGCGTGCAGGTATAACGATTGATAGCTTGCTATCCAGGGCGTACAAAGCGCATAATGAACGTTTGTGGGATCGCTATAGGAAGGGATTTATAAAGCGGGAAGAGCTGAAGTGGAAACGTATGTGGCTGGCCTTGCTTGACTTTAAGGTCGCGAACGAAAATTAGCCCGGGAAATGGCCGCCGGGGGCGGCAGAGCAGGATTCGCAGGTGATAGGCGCAGGGCGACCGCGGTCACATCCCAGCATGCTCAAAAAGGGGGGTGTCATCCAATGAAAGGAGTGCAAAGGGAAACGATGCAGGCGACACAGCCCTGGGGGCCTGTTATACATAAACGCAAACCGGCCAATATTCCAAGTATGACTAATGGTCCCTAGGCAACCCAGCCATGGCGCTCAGCATGGGATAATGTATCGACAGCACACCCGAAAACTCCGCCGCCATCTCCAGGGCCCAGGAAGCCGCCTCGGCTCTGCGGGCATCTCATAGGGCGAGCAGGCGCCCTCATACCGGCCCTTGTTGGGCCCATCGCCCGCGACCGCGTCTATGTCCAGCGGCGCGGCGATGCCGACATCGCGCATATCGAGTTGCTGGCGGGCGAAGCGGGGGTGCCGGTCGTGGAAAGAAACTTGCGGAGCTATCGGGCGATGACCATTATCAAGGATCTGGGAGGAGACCAGCAATGAACGCAGTCGAGCTGGGCCCACCCTCTATTTGTGGGAGGTTGGGGGGTAAAAGGCATGTGTTGATGTGTCTGTGCCCGCTCTCATCGGTGCATCATTATCATCATGCTGATAAGCGAGGTTGGATGCACGCGTGCTCGCACAATTGCCATGCCATGCGACGGCCCGAGCAAGGATCTGCATGCAGGCACCTTTTCCACGCGCACCTCGGCGATGGTGGCGGGGTCGGTGCCCTCGAACGGCAGCATGAGGTTGGCGTCGTTGCAGTGGGGGAGTCAGTTGACTTCCGTGACAGCGATTGGCGCCAGGGCGGAGCGGCCTTCGACGCCGAGGTTGCCGCCGCGCCACTGATGCCGCTGCTGGCCTCATCCTCCGTCTCGTGGGGGTGCGTCAGCTGCGACGGCTGCGGCGTGGCAGCGCCGCCATTGATCGGAGTCTGGCGGGTGGGGATGGCAAGGGTCCTGAGGGTTGGGAGCGCGACAGATCCTGTGTGAGGAGCGGGTGCGGCGGCACTGCCGGCGCGGGAGGGTCGCAAAGTGGCTGCTTGTCGCGTGCGTGGCCGGCTGAACAGCGATCGTCTGCGACAGGCAGCTCGATACAGGTAATGCGGGCATCTAGTGGTTGCGGAGGCAAAGAGTGCCCGAAGGGCATCCTCACAGCATTTTGGGAGCTGATCGATCAGACCGGACGTTCTGTCTCGCGCAGGCGCACACCGCTTGCGGCCCTTGAAATAATCGGCGGTGCTGACCTGTTCGGGGCCGTTTTCGGTGACCTTTACAAAGGTGGCGTCGGGTGACTTTCGCCGGTGCCGCATCCTCCTGATCTGCGCACCTGGCCGTCAGGTTCTTCCTGATCCTGAGTCTGCCTCCGCGGGCCCGCCGGGTCTTGTCGTGGGTCTCGATCGCGATGTATTGACCTTCATGGGCTTCCCATCGGCCTGCAGCGCGGTGTGCATGGATGCTGAGGAGCAGGGATGCGGTGTCATTGCCACCAAAGGCCTCCCGTCTGCCACGGCTTTTCTGGGCAGTCCGCTGAGCCAGCTTTCGTGGCTGCAATACATTGCAACTCCCACCGAATGTGCAGTTTGCAGGTGCACTCGCCTTGTGACGTTTGCGCCGACGGCCACGCGCTGCTGCGAAGCAACGGGCTCGGCGGCGGCGCGTTCCAGCAGCGCAGAGATCCTTCCAGTTGCTTTATGAAATTGTCAATATCGTGACGCCAGAAGTACGTTCTTTTTACTTCCGTTTGACCCGGTTCCCGGTAAAACAATCGGCAGAACTCGGCACTATTGACTCTTTGTAACCTGCAACTTTCTCTATCGTTCACTGTACTTTCCTGCTAGCGCGCGATCCTTTTTTGCGGGCCAGCAGTTCACACTTCGAAAGCAAACGTGGCGCGTCGCCATTGAGGATAACCTCTACCGAACTTTGTCGTCCACAATCCTTTTCACGCGTTTCATCGCGACTCGGGACGGATGATCACAAAGGCCAAAACCCCCCAGTATCAGCAGCGTAGAGCGATTGGACTAAGCCCGGTGATCAGGCGTATTTCAAGACAGATGGCAAGCATCTACTTTGATGTCACGTTACATTGTCTTGCTGTTTGAACGAGCTGCTGTGCTCGTGAGTCTGATAATGTATGAAATATGGGCTGTTGTGGACGTCCACCACAATCCAGGCACTTGCGACCCTGCACCACTGGCGCCTTGTACTTAAAAATGTACCACGAGCAAAAGATGATTTTTGGGGATATAATGTAAAAAAACGAGAAATTGTCCGTAGCGGTTTGGCTACACCTGCCCAGGAAAAGGGATAAAAAAACGGGAGGCCCCTCCGTAAAAAAGTTGGGCCTCCCGTGCGCAGCTATCGCGGCGTCACATGAAGCGGGGTTTGGCCTCGCGAACAAGGACGAAGGCGCCGGCGACCAAGGGATCATGTTCGGCTATGCGTCCGACGAAACCCCGATTTGATGCCCGCGACGCTCGATTACAGCCACAAATACCTCAATTGGCAGCAGAGGCAGGTGATAAGAATGGTATCAGCAAAGCACAGCATGTCAAAGCAAATCACCATAACAAGATCAGCAGAAACAGCAACATCACCAGCAGCAGCAAAAGCTGCAGCGACCGTTATCGCGAGCGGCGGGGCCCGGACCAGATGACCAAGGGTCCGAAGATCGAGGGCATCATCTCCGCGCGCAGCGATGGCCGGATGCAGGTCACGACCGCCGACGGCAACAATACGGCGATCACGATCGCCGATTACACGAAGATCAAGAGCAGCGGCGGCTTCCTGGGCCTCGACCGCGACAAGCTCGCAGCCAATTCGCTGCTCAACGGCCTGCCGGTCACCGTCGAGACGTTGCAGTGCACGGGTGGGCCTAGTGCGAGGCCATGGCGTCCAAGAACAGAGTTGCGCCGCAGCTGTCCAGCGACAACTCTCACCCGGCACCACCAGCGCTTGCCCGCTCGATTGCTCCCAGGTGTGGCTCTGCTGCGCACAGCTGGGCAGACCTGTGCCGCAGGTCTGGCGTATCGTCTGTCTTGCGGTGGTGGAGGCCATGGACTTGTGGACGGCCCTGCCGTGGTCGCACACCTGGTGCGCGCCCGGCAGTGCAATGGCAGCTGCCTCAGCGGCCGCGTGAGAAGGTGGCGTAGGAGGAGCAGGGGCGGCTGCGCGGCAGCGGCAACAGCATGGCGGTGGCGAAGCAGTGAGGCGGCGCAGACGGCTCGCCTTTCGAGGAGGCCGGCACACTGTCCTAGCGGGCCACTGGAGGCAGGTATTGGGAACCGGCCTGCGAGCTTCCCGACCCGCCACGTTATGTCGACAGGGGCCGCCCTCCACGTCAGCACCCACGGCAGCGGCGACAGCCTGACCTGCGGCAGGCCAGCATGCGGCAGTGGCAGCAGCCGTGCTGGCGGTGATTGCGGGACTGCACAGGAGGCGGCAGCACGCAGGGCCGGTGCGATGCTGATAGGGGCAAATGATGCAGCTGGGCACTCGCCGCCGCCAGCTGTGCCCCCTGTACGGCTAGCATGGCGAGCGTTGACGGCTTGACCTGCTCTCTTTTTTAATTGGCACAATCGGGAGTGTGTGTGCTTGATGGGATTCAGAGGTGCCCGAACCCCCACCCAGTCATGCAGTCGGATTCGACATCTGGAATCTGGGGCCGTCGGCGACGGTGGCGACAGCGGTGATGACGGCGTCAGCCGCGGTGGCGGCGGTGGCGTCGGCGGCGGCGCCTTGGCACCAAGCAGGCCGATTGATGAGGGTGTTGGCTGCTGGTATGCGATGAGGGATGGCGCGTGCAAATATGCGCCCAGGGTTTATCGCACGTCAGTCCCGTGTCTCCTGCGCAGTCCCTGGCCTTTTATTTCTCGAGTGGTCTTCTCCGTACCTTCGCGCCTATGCAGGCAAAGCGCTTGCGGCGCCGTACGGTCCTTCATCCTGGGCATGGCGCCTGCTTCGCAAACGGCTCGGTCCGCTGTGCTGTGCTTGTAAACTTCCCGGACCGTTGTTCCCACGCTGTCTGGGAGGGCCATGCGGCCACGGTTGCGGAAGTATCTTTTACATCTTTGTAAGTACCGGGTGTTGCCTCGGTCAAGCCGGTACCCGCTGCAGGAGAGTAAGGCTGGATACTTACACTTTTGTATAGAAGCTTTTGTAAAGCACGGAGCTGCTCCAAATTTTGCAATGTAAGCTTACTGCCTTAAAGCTAGGGATAAGAAACCTGATGACAAAGCCCTAGATCTGAGTGCAAGGAAACAACGTTTATTGAATCTGTCAGAGAGATTCTAGAAATAAATTTTTGATGTAGATGAATTTTGAGCATCGCATAATATTTCTGAAGCTCTCTTCTGACATCATATAAATACAGAGAAGCAAGATCATTTTTCCAAAGTGGTCGAGCAGGATATGTTGCACAAATTTTGGGGCCTGCTGGCAAGTGCCGTCCGTTCAAGGCGCCATGTGCTGGCAAATGGTGCGCGTTTATTGCGGTCCGAGTTGGTTGTTGAGAGGCATTTCCAGGAGCAAGACAGTTGCGTCTGCAGAAGTGCGGAACAGTGAAATTGCATGTGGCTGGCCTCGACAGAGAGGGCAATGACGACTGGCGCAAAGGCGCGGGACGCGGTCCAGGGGGCGGCGAGCAGGATACGCAGGGGGCAGGCGTGGAGCTACCTTGGCGCACTGGCAGCCAGAAATCGGGGTGGTGTCCACAGGTCGGGGTGCGAAGGGGCAGGGTGTAGGCACCAGTCGCTGGGGGCCTGTGACGAAATGCGCAGACGCTGGCAAGGGACAGGTGGAGTGGGTTCTCTAGTGCAACTAGATCATGCGTGAGCGGACGGAACAACGGCTCTACAGCAGGCCGGAGAACACCGCCGCATCTCCGGGCCCAGGAGGCCGCCTCGGGCTCCGCGGGATCTCGTAGGGCCAGCAGGCGCCCTCGTTCCCCGCCTCGTTGGGCCCACCGCCCGCGTCCGCGCAGTCCAGCGGCGCGGCGCAGCGCCAGTGGTGCAGCAGGTGGCTGACGAAGGGGACGGCCTCGGGGCTACGCAGAATCGGCTCGACGAACTCAATGAAGACGGTGTGGGACGCGGACGCGCCGCGCGAGCCGCCTGCAACGCGCGGCCTGCGCTTGGGGAGCGGAGGGGTGGAACGAAGGGGTGTGTTGATGTGTCTGTGCCCGCTCTCGTCTGGTGCGTCATGTATCACCAGGCTTGAAAGCGAGGTTGGATGCACGCTGTGCTCGCACAATTGTTATGCCATTCGATGGGGACGAGGTCGCATGCGGCGACTTTCCTCGCGATCTGTTCGATGGTGCGGCTTTCGGTCTCGATCCACAGGAGGTCGGCGCCGTTCTGCAGCGAAGCGATGCAATCCATGACGCAGCGATCCTCGCCCGTGCCGGCGCGGAACTTGGATGCCGAGGTTGCCGCCGCCGCCGCTGATGCCGCTGCTGACCTCATCCTCCGTCTGGTGGGGGTGCGTCAGCGACGACGGCTGCTGCCACGGCTGTCGCCGTGTCGGTGCTGCGGTCGGAGTTCTGGCGCAGCAGTTCAAGGGGGAAAATGCCGATGAAGCGCGCAACGGACTCCTGTCCGATGCAGGTGAAGTATGCAAACACCGCCCCACGGCGCAGCGATAGCGCTTGCTCGTCAGCAACCCTTGTATCTCCAGTTGCTGCGTCCTTGCCCTTCGGCCGCCTCGCGCGCACCGTGCTTGCATCGGTCGTTTCAGGCAAGGACGTTTGGAGCTGTCAGTAACTAGGGAACGAAATCGATTGAACCAACGTGCAGTCTGAATGCTGCTGATGAGTCGTGACTGCCTGTGAGTTCGCACACACAGCCCCACAAAACCAGGATGGATTCACAGGGCTGCGCTTGGCCCAGGTACTGCGTTTCCCCCCTCGGACACGTACCTTTTCTTGGTGTTTTTCCTCATCTTGATCTGCCTCCGCGATCCTTCTGCTTGTCGGTATTGTGTGCTTGTCAGCTGCTTCTTCAACCTCCCCGCGGACCGCCTGATGGCAACGGGCGGGGCCAGTGCAGAACCATCGTGTGATGCCAGTTCGCAATCACGACCTCTCAGCGTAGATGGTGGTCCGCATGAGGGCAATAGGGGATCCGGTCTGTGTGCGTGGCTGCAGCGCAACGCAGTGCTGTTCGCGCAGGCGACTTGCCGTGCGCGTGTTCGCTGCAGGCGCGCGCCGCTGCGTGGCAGGGAGCTCGGCGGCGGCGCGCACCATCAGCCGCAGAGACATCCTCCCGTTCCCATTCGCGCTCCCTTGTTCCGGAGCTTTTCATTGCGGATGCGTCAGGGCGACGCCTGCGACTCCTTTTGCATATTGTTTGCGTATTCGTTTGCAGAAATGGCAAGCGCATTTGTCCGCAACGGAATTGCGACAAATATCTGAATATTATCAGTGACTAAATGCCATTTTCACCGAAACGGAGGCGCGCCGGTTTCGTCGGCTTTCGCGTCACATAATTGATGGCACCCGAAAAGGTCTGGCGACCGAACAGTGCCGATTGCGGACCTTTAATCAATTCACGCGTAGTGAACTTCGACGCGCTCGTGATCGATGGTGAGCACGCAAATCGAGGTCATGGCATAAATCGAGATGTTTCGTCGCGACGAACGTCGGAAAAAGGCTCTCAATCCGCGACCCGACCGAGGGGTCCTGACCCTTGAACTCGATGATCGAGGGATCTTGCAGGATGGTGTCGCCGCGGGCGAACAGCTCGGATTCGAATTCGTATAGTTTACTTGACCTCGCTTCACAAACCTTGTTACATGAACTCCCAAAGAAAATCATGATCAGCAGAATGGAGAGGACTCCAGCATCATTCTTAACAAAAGTGACGGTGCCACCAGGTTCATTGATGACAAGCCATTCTCTGCACAAATCATAAGGACGCTGATCTGAGCGTGCTCGGGCAATACCAGTATATCCAATTTCGGGTTTGGCTTCGCATTAGGCTTTGTTATTCTTTACCTGACGGTAAGAGGGGTGGACAACAGCTTTGTGCGTCACATCAGCTCTGATGCCATGCGCATTGATACTGGCTATATGTATTGCAACAAGCCAATAAATCACCGATAAGTTCGTTTTTAGTCTTGATGTTTTTCAATTGAGTAAGTGTATTATCACCTACGAACAGGTCTTCACCGCTCATACAGCTTCTTTCCTGTTTTCCACCTGATTGTTCGTTTAACCAATCCATACCAATGGTGTGTTTTGCGCGTTCTGTGGGTAACGCGGTGTTCGCCGGTGCTTATTACATTTTTCAAAGAGTACTTAAAACCAGGATGTACAGTGACCTGCTCAGTAAGATCCATCTCTGGGGCTGGCAGCTGATCATTGTTGCCGGGGCCTATCCCTTGCCCTGGGCTATACTACCAGTAAGGAGTATGCAGACTGGATGGTGCTATGCTCAGCAGCAGCAGCAGCAGCAGCAGCAGCAGCAGCACAGCAGCAGCAGCAGCACAGCAGCAGCAGCAATTGTTTTCACCGGGAAGAGTCCGAAATAGTGTAGCCCGATGCTGGCGTGGCGGCGGATGGTGAGGCGTCGGCGGCGGCAAGCGACGCAGCGACGGCCTGACCTTCTTTGGCGCCTGCCGTCAGTCGCTTTACCGCTGCCATTGACGAATCCAAGATCGCCTCAGCACGTGCGCTTTCGGTCCTCGCGCTTGCGTTGGGCTCGCAGCAGAGCGGCTGACGCCACCAGTCGAGCTCCAGGCCTTCAAAATCGTAGTCTTCCACGACCATCCCGTGCAAGCTGCTCCCGATGGCAGCGGGGCTGGCACTTGCGGTGATGATCGGCGGGAAGCTGGACGGCTTGTGGGTGCCAAGTACTTGAGACCTGTTTCAGTACGAAGGGGAGGGGCGGCAAAACCGGGAGAATATTCTGGTACGGCAGTACGGGGTATCGAATACCGACCGGGTACTGACCCACGGCTATTACCGGGGTACCCTGCAGAAGAAGGGAACAAAAATCCTACGAAGGCAATGGCTCATAGCACCGCCGCATGCATGTTGGCATGCATGCGTGATGGCGGGGTCCAATTAATTCGTCTTAAATGGTGCCTGCGGTGCGTCTAGTCCGCAATCTCGTTGAGCTTCGCACCGATTTGCTTTGGATTTGCATTAGGCGGCAAACCATCCAACGGCACAGCGCATCGGCCCACCGTCCAGGATCCAGCGGTTCACGTGGCGCAGGTACTGGCTGGGCGGCGCGGCGTCCCTGCAGGTCGGCCGCTCCCGCGCCGACCAGCACGCGCAACAGCGCTAATTTCGGGGCCGCTGGTCGCCCGCGGCGCCGGCCGTGGTCGAGGCGGCGTAATCGAATCGGCCGCGGATGTCAGTGTAGCCGTCCTGGCAGCAAGGAGTGCGGGCAACCGTGGGCATGGTTAGACTCTAGGCAGGGCAGCAGGGGTGCAGCAGGGCATATGGTGTCAGGTTGCCCACGACACACGCATGCTGACGTTTGGGAGCAGGCGTGCAGGCTCTTTGAAAGAGGCTGCTGAGGTGCGACAAGGCAGCCGCATAGCAACATGTGTCAGAGACGGACCTCGCATGTTGGTCGTGCTGGATGCATGAGGCCGAGCAAGCCGTCTTCCCGCTCAACCGCCGCACCTTGTGGATCCAGGGCGCCCTTTGGGGCGCGCGTGGTCGCAAACACCTTTCGTACGCGCGCACCGCCGGCGCGGCGGCCGCGGCCGGTATCGCGACCGCTTTCGGCGCGTGGGTCTGGGCCGCGAAGGGCGGCGAGGCGGGTCTCCAATATTACACCGGCTTCTTCATCGAGAAGGCGCTGTCGATGGCGACAAATATGATGTAATCTCGCACTGATCTGCACCCTTGCGCGTTCAGCCCGTCATCAACCATACCCGGTCAACAACGCATCGTCGCGGTCAGCACGATCCCGCCAGCACCAGCATCACTTTGGGCGAAAACGCTTGGCCATATAGGCGCCCAGGGGCGCCGCGGCGACGCCGCCGACGATCAGGCCCAATGTCGGACCCAGGATTTCTCGAACCCCAAGTGCCGAGATGAAGGCCGCCCTCCCCGCCGCCGTCCCCGCCGGCCGCGGCCGCCACTGGCACAGTCGCCGACGCCGTCGGCCGCACAAACGCGACGCGTCCCAGCCCTCCTCCTCCGCAGCCGCCGCCGCCGCCGAGATCGACCTGGACGAGGGTCCGAGGTGAACAGCAGCTCCGCGTCGAGCGGGTCGGCGCTGACGCGCAGTGCGTCACCCCGCGGACCTGACGAGAGCCGGCCTTCGGGGTCGAAGCCGCCAAGCCGTCAGAGTGGCTCACTGCCTTCGGAATCTGCGGACCTGACGGCCGCCGCGTCGGCGACGGCCGCACCGGGCGTCGCTGCTGCGGCCGAGCACGGCGGTGGCCGACGCCGCTGGAAGCGCTTGCGCCAGGCCGACTTCTTGGTTGTGCAGTAGATGCGACCGCCAGCATCGAGGAGGGAACAAGAATCCGCTGTCGCTGACGACTATAGCACTCCTGTCTCTATGAAGACACACAAAAAGCACGCGAGGCCACAGGCCCAAGCAGAGGCTCCCTGTACCTGCAAGCTGAGCATGTCGTCACAAAAGTCCACAAGGCGCACAGGCACGCGCACGCACACGCGCGCGCGCGCACACACACACACACACACACACACACACACACACACACACACACGCACGCACGCACGCACGCACGCACACGCACACACACACACACTGTGCTGTGTCGCCAGTGCTCACAGGGTCCACAGCCTCATCCTGCGCATAGAATCTGCCAGAGCAGCAGCTGCCCGCAGCCCCGCAGCAGCCGCTGCCGCCGCCGCCGCCGCCGGTTCAGCGGCTGCCCCAGCAAAGCGCGGCACAGCAGCTGGGG
>NNCB01001478.1:0-10678 GCA_002317545.1 Scenedesmus quadricauda | reverse complement strand
GGTTTGTCGTCCGTTCTCTTGTTATGTCAGGGCGGGCCTCGCATCTCGGATGCTAGGGATCGCCTCGTGATATACTCCGATCGATTTTGGTTCGGGCCGGGTGGACTGTTACTAAAGAGCTGGTGTAGGTGGAGTAGTTTTTGAAATTGGTTTCGTAGCTGTAATCATGTTCGACAAATACCTTTCGACCAATGAAACATGCGTCAGAACGAGGATTACTTGCAGCAACGTTCGTCGGGCCTGAAAGATTCAGGTCTGAAGACTTGCTGCTTGTCGCGGCACTTCGGCTTGCAACAACAGCAACAGATGCGCCGCGCATCCCGCCACTCCTCGCCACAATAGCTGCCGCGAGCAGTGCGGGGCGCGACGCGGAGGCGTCAAGGGCCGAGGCGGCGCGGCAGGTTGAAGCGGCAGCGGCAGAGCAGGCCCGCCTGCAGGTGTGTGTGTTTGTGCAGGCGGCCAGGGCCAGGAAGCCTGCTGCTGCAGGCCGAGCTCTGGAAGGCAAGCTACCCACCAGCCGGTATCTTTGCCGCCGTCGCGCGTCCAGCCGTTTTGGCCCGCAGCGTATAGGAAGCGGTCTGCTCTTCGATCATGATTTCTTTCAGTACTTTAAAGGTACTTGGAGAAGGGCAAGGCGCTCTTGCCGCCCGCAGGATCTCAAGGCGCAGTCGCAGCAGGCGCAGGCGACGCTGGCGGAGCTGGCGCAGCAGCGGCAGGTCGGCGCATGGCCGACGTCAAGAGGCTGCAGGTGGGGCCTGGCTTCAGGGTAGATGGAGACGGTCGGCAACGAGGGCGTGATCACTGTCGAGGAAGCGAAGAGCCTCGCGACCGAGCTCGAAACGGTCGAGGGCATGCAGTTCGACGCGGCTATCTCTCAGCCCAATTGGCAGGATTGGGTTCCTACGCATGGAGGGACGGAGGACCCCGGCATGCAACGCCTGTACTGCGCCTGGTCCGTTGTCCTCCACTGCGACAGGAGCGCCGCGCGGCCGAGGCAGAGGCGCTGGGGCGCGACGCCGAGGCGGCCCGACGTGGAGGCGGCGCGCCTGGTAGTTCTGCAACAACAGGTCCGCTGCCGAGCGCCGAGTCTTCGATGGCCGCGTATTCAGCCGCAGCCACGTGGGTCCCTTGCCGACCTGCAAACATCGTTGCAGCAGGGATGCCAGTTTCGCGACAGGTTGCAGCTGGTGCCAAGAATTTCAACGTAATTGTGATCACCTAGTGGTTTATGAATGCCAAGCAGGTATCTTGTCTCCCAAAACTTTGCAGGCGAGGAAGCCGGCGCGCAGCTGGCCGACCTGGCACGGCAGAGGGAGGCGGCCGGCCACGAGCTGCGCGAGGCGCAGCACGCGCTGCGTGTGGTGCAGGGCGAGGCCACGCCGCGCAGGTGCGGGCGGCGCATGGAGATGGCGCACGCGTGTCGCGTGTCGCTGGTTGCTTCAAACGCGCGTCCCGCCTCCGTGGCGGCAGCGGCACTCCACGCGCGTTGCGCATGGATGCGCCGTGCTCACCATGCTCAGCGTGCTGTGCGCATCGGACATGCATGTCGATGCACGCAATTCTGATCACGGAATGGTGCGACGGGAGCGCGAACGAGAAGGGCTGGTGCCAACCAAGTGATCCCTCGCAGGACCGACTGGCGCAGCTGCAGGCGTCGATCGCCGACGGCCGCCAGCGGCTGGAGGCCCAGGCGGCCGGCTGGCGGCGGCGGCGCGACAGCTGGAGGATGCCCGCGAGGGGCTGCGCAGCGCGCGGAGCGGGGCCGAGGAGGCGGTGGCGGAGGCCGAGGACGCGCGGAACGAGTGCGGGCGCGTGCTGCGCGAGCTCGCTTCGGGCACGAGGTGGGTGGGGCGGGGCGCTGAGGCGGGCCGCAGGAGCGGAGCAGCGTCACCCGCCTTGCGTATTGCAGCTCGGTAATTCTCGAGCGTGCCGTCGTGAACATTCCGGCATCCCGTTTCGAGGCATTAGGCGGTGTGTTGCGGCAAACGCAACCCGCACATTCACGCACGCAGTCACACCCACACCCTCTCTGTCACCTCATGCATGCACGCGTGTGCAAATATGCACGCACGACGCACACAGCGACACACGTGCGCACGCACGCACGAACGAACGCACGCACGCATGCAAACGCACGCACACACCCACACACACACACACACACACACACACAGACACACGTCACACACACTTCCGACCCTCCCCAGGAGCTGCAGGCAGCTGAGCTGACGCTCGCAGAGACAGGCGAGGCGGCCGCCAGGGAGGTGGCCGCGCTGGAGCAGCTGCGCGCTGCGCTGCAGGACCTCCAGGTGTGGCCGCAGCATGCCCGCACCCCTGATCAGACGTGACGAAGCCCACCGGTGCTGGGCCATGGTATCACGTGCAAGCTGCATGAGCCTGCGCGTTGCGGCGGTCGGGGACATATTCCAGGCTGCTGGCAAAGAGGATGAGCGCCGGGCGTGCTAACGCGCCCAGACCTGAGCTCAAGGCTGCTCGGGCGCACCAAGCGGGCAACAACCGCTTCCTCCACCTCGACCACCTCGCTGATGGTGCGTGCCGATGTGCGCGAGGGCGCGGGCGCGGGCGGCGCATGGTGGATGGATGAGGACTTCGGCCCGATCGAGCCGCGCAACATCTATGGCTCACCAAGCTTGCGGCCGAACAGGCGTGCAACTGGTGCACCAACGCACGGCGGTCGCAGTCCTCCGCACCGGCGCTTCTTTCCGGAGGATGCTCAACATTCAGGCGAAGGGACGCAGCGATCTACACGGTCAAACAGCTGATCATCGCTTCGCTGCACGGCCACCCGCAGCCGCTGCTATGCCAGGCGGCTGAGCGCGAGCTCGACCTGCTGACACGCACCGCGGGCCGCGCAGACCACCAGCTTCAGCAGCTGCAGTCGCAGCTCCTGTCGCTGCGCCAGCAGCACCCGCACGCCGCCGCGGCCGTGCTCGGCCTGAGCGGCTCGTCAGGGCTGCCGATCCACGACCACCACGTGACGCAAGGCGCGATGGTGCCAGCAGCGGCAGCGGCAGAGCAGCAGCGGCAGCTCGGGATGGATGGCGGCGGCGGCGGGGGCGGCGCGGTGGCGGCCGCGGCGGCCGAGGCGGCGCTGCAGGTGCGGCTGGTGGCGGCGGAGGCGCGGCGGCAGCTGGCCGAGGAGCGATGCCAGGACCTCAGCGCCCGGGTCCAGGTGCGCGCGCAATTGGTCGTGTCGTGCAAGCAAAAGACGAATAGGAAAGCCCCTCACCAGCGATAATTGTCGGCTGTGCGCATGAATATTCTGCAGCCTCAACTGCCGCGATTATCGCACCACATAACCAGTACCGTGCAAACCCGTGCCGCTCTGATGCCCCAGTCACTCCAGGCTGACGGCGAGGCGGCTCGCAATCGCGCCGACGCCGCCGCTCAGCAGCTGCGCCAGGCCACGTCCAAAGGCGACCGCCTGCGCGACCGCCTGCGCGCCAAGGAGCAGCAGCTGGCCGCCGCGCAGGAGCAGGCAGCCGCGCAGCAGCTGCGGCTGCAGGAGCAGGAGCAGCGGCTGGCGGCCGCCCAGGAGCAGGCGGCATCGGCGCGGCGGCGCCTGCAGGAGCTGCAGCGCAGCGGGACAGCCAGCAACAGGCGCAAGAGGAGGAGCAGCGGCGCCTGCTGCAGCAGCTCTCCAGGCGCGTGGAGGAGTGCGAGGCTGGCTGCGGGCCGCAGGTGAGCGCGAGCTGCTGCTGCGCGCGGCAAAAGCGGAGGCGGACCAGCGGATGGAGGCGGTCAACACGGAGGTCGCCGAGCAGCGGCCGCCCTGCGCCAGCAGCTGGAAGGCGAACGGCGAAGGCCGCGCGGCTGCGCCAGAGGCGACTGCCTCGGCCTCGGCCGCGGCGGCTGCAAGCGCCGACGCGGCCGCGGCGCGGCAGTTATCGGACGAGGGCCGGGCGTCGGCGGGGCTGCAGGAGTGGGTGGCCGAGCTCCAGGAACAGCTGCAGGCTGAGGCTGACGAGAGGGAGGCGCTGGTGGGCGCTCTGCAGCACGCGGAGTCCGCCCTGTCCGAGCAGCGCCTCGCGGCGGCCGCGGCGCTGGAGCGGGCGGCTGCGGCCGAGGCGGCGGCGGCTGCGGCGGCCGCCGGCGGCGGGGCGAGCGTTGGGGAGCGGCCTGGCGGGCAGGGGCAGGAGCTGGCTGATACACGGCAGGCGCAGCAGCTGCAGCAGGAGCGATGGGAGGCAGACGCGCGGCGCCGCGAGGTGCAGGGCCTTGAGGCGCAGAAGCAGCGGCTGCAGCGCAAGGTGGCCGGCGCGCAGCAGGCGCTTGCGGCCGCGAGGCGGCAGCTCGCAGAGGCACGTGCGGCGGCGGCGCTGGCGGCGGGGCGGGATGAGGGTCGTCGTGCGCCGGTGCTCCAGCAGCAGCAGCAGCAGCAGCAGCAGCAGCAGCAGCAGCAGCAGCAGCCGCAGCAGCAGCAAGAGCAGCAGCAGCAGCAGCAGCAGCAGCAGCAGCAGCAGCAGCAGCAGGAGCAGCAGCAGCAGCAGCAGCAGCCGCAGCAGGAGGAGCAGCAGGCTGAGGCTGCAGCCGCGGCCCCCCAAGCAGCCGGGGTCTGCCGGCCTCTGGGAACAGCACGGCGGTTCGGTGGTGGGCACGCTCACAAGGGCAGCCCCGTGGCCACGATCGCGACACCGGAGCCACTGCCAACTGCGGCAGCATCTTCGGCATTGAGCGGTGAGGTCGAGGCGCTGCGGCGGCGCGCAGACGATCTGGAGGCGCGCATGTTTACCTGCGCGTGAACTGCAGGCTGCGCAGTCCACGGCCGCTCGCTCCGCGCAGCAACTGCAGTGGGCGGAGCAGGAGTCTGCACAGCTCGAGCAGCTGCTGCAGCAGCGCAGGCGGCTTCGCGCAGCTGCGCGTCGAGGTGGCAAAGCTGCGGGCAGTTGCCACGGTGCGGCCTTTGCCTGCCGGGACAGCGGCGCCGGCGGGGTCGGTGCGGATGAGGCACCTCGCGGTGCCAGACCGGAGCCCGGGCAGCGCATGGTGGCCAGCAGCAGCAGCAGCCGCAGCAGGAGCAGCAGGAGCAGCAGCAGCAGCAGGAGCAGCAGGAGGAGCAGCAGGAGGAGCAGGAGGAGGAGCCGCAGGAGCAGCAGCAGCAGCATGCCGTTCAGAGCAGACGCGTCGATCTTGCCGCCGGCACCAACGGCTATCTGACAATGTCGCCGACCGACGTGTGCGCACACAGGCGATGCTTGCGCTACTCGCAGCGACATGGCGATGTCGCTGGAGCGATGGCGACCCAAGAGGAGCTGGACGAGCCGAGGATAGGGCCGCGGCGCGGTCGCGGCGCTCGACGCCCTGCGCGGGGACGTGGCCGACGCGCTCGGCCGCGCGGCCGAGCGCGTCGGCGCGGGCGAGCGGGAGGCGGGAGCTGACGGGGTGGCGGCCAGCCCGGGCTGTGCGTGCAGGGAAGGCGCAGACCAGGAGCTGGTTGGGCGCCTGAGGCTGTGGTTGCAGGGGAGCCCAGCCGCGCAGCGGCGGGGCTGGACGCGGCCGAGGCGCGGCGGCGGCAGCTTGAGAGGCAGCTGGCAGATGCGGATTTGCCGCTGGCCTGTTCGAAACGGCCGATGTGGCGTTTCGAAGCACCGGTGAACGCGCCAGCCTCGTGCCCGAACAGTTCGCTTTCCAGGAGTTCGGACGGAATGGCTGCGGCTGCAGAGGCCGAGGCGGCGGCGGCGAGCTGGCGGCTGCAAGCGACGGAG
Organism: Scenedesmus quadricauda; assembly: GCA_002317545.1. Taxonomy (NCBI): domain Eukaryota; kingdom Viridiplantae; phylum Chlorophyta; class Chlorophyceae; order Sphaeropleales; family Scenedesmaceae; genus Scenedesmus; species Scenedesmus quadricauda. The sequence continues at coordinate 4,952 of NNCB01001478.1, read as the reverse complement.
GCGGCGCAGCTGCGGCGCCGCCAGGCAGACCAGGGCGCCGGCACATCCAGACGCCAACGCAAACGACCTGCAGCTGGGCGCTCCACCCACACCTCTGGACGCTGTTCGAGACGCCAATGTTAGCAGCACAGCGGCGGAGGCAGAGGGGCAGAGGGCGCCCTTGCCGAAAAGCGGCTGAGCCGCAGCACCGGCGCGATGGTGGCGTTGGCCGAAGCCGCAGCGGGGCCGGCCGGTGACGCGGCAGGCGCCTGGAAGCTTCTGCAGGAAGCGTACGCGCATCTGGAGGTGCAGGTGCAACAGCAAGAGGACGCCATCCGCGCCATGCGGCGCGACCAGCTCGCGATCGTTGGCGGCAGCGCGAAGCTGATGCAGCGCTTCGCGCGGCTGCACCGGTGCGCGCGTGGGCGAAGCTGCACCTTCGACTGACGGCGCAGCCATCATACGGCGCCGCAGGAAATGAACGGGGCTCGATCTCGGTCTCGTCTATGCGGGCGGTATCGGCAGCGTTGAATATCTCGGCTTTGGGGTTGTGCCTGCACAAGGAGAGGTTGATGTAGCATTTCGCAGCCATTGCAGCCAGGCACAGCGGCACTTCCAGCGAACCCTCTGACCGACAATGGCGGACGCGCGTGCCCGACGAATTGCTCCTCGACGACGATGTAAAGACGCTGGGCGAGCTGGCGCGCGCGGTCGATCGCTGCACGCGCTGTCCGCTCTATTGTAATGCGACGCAGGGCGTGGCGGGTGAGGGGCCGGAGCGCGCGCGGATCATGGTCGTCGGCGAAAGCCGGGCGAGTGCAGGATGAGCTTGAGGCCCGCAAGGCATCTGTCGAGCGCTGCGGCCGGGGCGGGCCCTCGAGGCCGATGGGCGCCAGGCGCGGGCGAGCTTCCGCTTCACGTTGCACACGTCGGATGCCGCAGGGACGGCCGGACGCTGAGCGATGCGGCGGCGGTTGAGGCGGCGCAGGCAGCAGCCGCCACGGCCGCGGCGACAGCGCCGTCTACGGCAGCAGTGGTGCGCAAACGGAGAGCTCCGGCCACAGCTGCAGCAGCAGCAGTGCAGAGCAGCAGCAGCAGCGGCGCAGCAGCAGCCAGCGATGGCGTCAGGCGGCCAGCGCCTCTCACCCACAGACCTCGCCGTCGCCGCTGGCGCGCTCGCGACAGCCGCGCAGCAGCTGCAGTCGGAGGTGCGCGCCATCGCAACGCGCCACGCGGCTCTGGTGGCGGCCGCCGAAAAGCTGACGGGCGACTTCCGCGCCGGCGGCCGCGCCGTGCGCGTACGCGCGCTTTCGCTGCTCGGGGCGCTGCACGCGGCTGCGGCTGCGGCGGCCCCGGGCGGCGGCGATGACCCCGCTTGCGCAGGCGGCTGTGGCAGCGCCGGGACCTTGCCGCGCGGCCTAGCTCGGCGGTGGTGCGGCATCTGGGAGGAAATCGAGCTGCTGCTCACGCGGCTGCACAAAACCTGCGATCCCTGCAGCCGCCGGGACCGACGGATCCGGCGCGCCGCGCGCCGGCAGCAGCAGCGACGGCAGCGGCGGCGGCAGCAGCGCCGGCGCCGTCGGGGCCGCGGCCGACGCGCGGCGCGTGGACCGGCACTGCCGGCGGCTGGCGCGCGGGCTGCAGCTGCTCAGGAGCGGCTTGCAGCGTGCCAGCCACACGGGATCGGGCAATCAGCTGCCGGCGCAGGCGACGTTCGGGTCGCGTGTGGCGCCGCCAACGCGCTTTGCTCGGCGATGCAGAGCCAGAGGCACGGTCGCAGCGGCATTGGCGGCGCTGTCCGCTCCGCCCAACGGAACCGCGCGCGGATGGCCGCATGGGCCGGGCGCGGCAAGGCGTGCTCTCAGGGCCATCCACGCAGTCCATGCGCCGCCCCGCCGCGGAGCTGGCCCGCCAGGCGGCCGGCCGGCTGCGGGTGCCGTGCAGCAATGCGCAGCAGTGGGAGCGGCGAGGGCCACTGTCCCTCGCATGGCGGCAGCTGCGCCGCGACCTCGCTCGCCGCGACTGCATCCTGCTGGCGGCGCTGGTGCGGCGTGGCGGACGGGGCGGCGCCGGCGGTGGGGGCGGCGACGGCCGGCGGCGAGAGCAGCGGGCAGCGCTGCTGACTGAGCTGCGGGAATTCAGGCGCTTGCTGGATGGCGGTGGCGGAGGCACGTAGGGGGCGCGCAGCCCATTGTTGTGCCACCTGCTGGGATGCCTTCGGCCCTTTAGATCAGCTTGAATTATAAATGCTAAAAGGAGCTTAACGGATTTTCCCGTCTAACTCCTTTTCAAGAGATGGTGTTTAACAGAAGTGAAACTCCAATTTGTCATATTGGCTGTTCACAGATACTACACGTGCCTTTGAGGCACTGACGCTAGTGCCTGCAATTTTGGCGGCATCACATGCTTCACAGCTTGCCGTTGGTTTAACCTCCTCCTAGCACCCTTTTCCACATTAATAAGGATAACGCTCAAAGGTCTGCCAGTATTTGCTGTTGTAAAGACTGGTGTAATCCGCTGTGCCCTTGGGCATCTGCACTCAAGCCCACCTCACCGATGCAACCCAAGAACTGGATGCACGGTCCTTAATATCTCAGCCTGCAGACCGATCAAACAGCAACACAAAGCAACAGTAGCGATGTTGGCTTTTGTCGATGGGTAAGGTGAGGAGGGCGGGGGGGATGGGTGCGGGATGCCTGACACGCAGTCCTGCCACGTCAGCGCCTCGAAGCGCGCCGACGTCGAAGGCGCCCTGCCGGTCGTCGTGATTGATCGCGCCCAGCTGGACGCCAGTGGCGACGTATCGGTTGCGGATTACCTCCGCAACACCAACCTCAACTCGTTCGGCTCCTGCATGCAGATCCAGGCCGCCGCACCGGCTTCTCGGGCATCAGCTGCCTCGTCGCCTGCCGCGGCATCCGCTGCCGATGCTGCCGGCGGCTCCGCACGCTGCTCGAGTCCTCGCGGCGGCCGCTTACCCACTGCTGTGGCGGCGCCGAGTCAAGACAGGTTGGCACCGATTCGTTAATTTTTGCATTCGATTCGACCGATATTCGGCACCAAATCGCGCCCGGTTGCCAAAAATCGCTGCCGATCTGGTGCGACCAGCCCCTTCGTGGACGCCGGGCTGCCCGACAGGTGCGACCGACGGTGGTCGAACGCCCGGCACCGCTGGTCGAAGCTTGCATCCAAATCCCGACGTGCCATCGTCATAATTCGTCAGCAGTATGTAGCTGCGGGAAGCCCGCTCATGGCTGATCTTCATGCCGATACTCCTCCGCTCAGCGTCGGGACCGACAGCGCGCCGAACCCATAGTGCGCCAGCCAGCGCAGATCGCCGTCGAAGAAAGCACGTAGGTCATCCATCCCATATTTCAGCATAGCCAGCCGGTCGACGCCGCCCAGCAAGCTGGTCGGTCACCAGCGTTGGGCCGCCCACAATGGCACCACCTTCACTGCTGCTACCGTCGCCGTCTGTCGTGCCGGTGCGGCTGCCGCGGCTGCCGCTGCTGCCGCCGCTGTCGGTCGAGCGTGATGAGGACAGATCGCAGACGGTCGATATGATGGGGTTGCGATGCCGCCGACCCCCTCGTCATCAGAGTCGAAGTCCAGCTGGTGGCCGGCATAAAAAGGAGAAGTTGGGCAGGGTGGCAGGCGTTGGCTACAACGCCAGGCACCTGCACAGCAAGGATTGCAACACGTAGGGCAGTAATGCTAGTTTTTGCAGTGCAGATATTGGTCGTTGACAATGCTTCGTCCTGCAAACATGAAGCTCGCGCTTTGTTGCCTGGCGGTGGGTACCAAAGCCCCGACTGCTCTCCGATGAACCGCCAAGCCTCGGACCATCGCCCGAGCGCGAGTGTGGCTACCCCAGCAGACCCGAGCACGCACGCACCCGAGTTGTGGCGTCGGCAGTGCGCCCACCACTCTGCGTAGCGCGCCTCTGCCACCGCCGGGAAGTGCGGCAGCGCCAGCGAGCGCAGGTGCCGCGCCAGCTGGCCGAGACTGGAGTCGGCGGCCTGGTCACCCGCCTGCGGTGGGAGAGTCCGCGGCACACACGCACTCGCACGACCACCAGGCTTCGACCCATCGGTCTCGTTGCGCCATGTGTGCGATGCGTGCCTTGCACAACGTGTGATTGGCAAGGCGCATCAGGCTTTGCAAAAGGAGAGCAGGCACTACCGCTCTCGCGATGGCAATATCCGCTATATCGCTCACATCTGCCATCAGCATATTCATATTTACCGTCCCGATTACATTGGCAAAACGCCCTTTAATCAATATTCTCCCATGATTACTCAAACACCGGGAGAACCGTAGCGCATAACCTACCGGGATATACCCATCTGCGACCAAAAGGCGCCGCGTAACGCAATACTCGCGCTGCAGCTGCCGCAGCAGCGGGGACGGGAGCGCGCCGTCCAGCACCGCGAGCTGCAGCTGCCCGCAAGCCTTCCCCGCGGCCGCCTGCGGCCTCTCCGCGGCCTGCTAGGCTGCTGCTGCCGCCGCCGCTTATTGTGATAACACAGACACTGGGCTGCCAAGCCGCCAAGGACCGAGCTCCTTCAGGTGAGTCTTTGCCTCTGCGCCCCGCCCCGCCTGGCACAGCAGCATCGCCAGCGCCCCTCGCGCCCCCACGCCGGCCTCGACCTCGCGCGCGCACGCCTTGTTGCTGGCAGCGACCAGCCCGCCCTCCGCCGCCGCGAGCGCCTCTGCGACTTCCACAGCCTGCAGCAGCGCCGCCTCCGCCTCTGACAGCTCAGCGTCTGACGCCGCATCGGCCACCATCAGACGTGCCGCGGCGGCGCGGGCGGCGATGAAGGCCGGGAACACCCGGAGGGCGGCGGCGAGTGCGGCGCGCGCGGCAGGTATCTGGCCGCGGCTCTCGTCAGCAGGCCAAGGGCGAGCAGGGATGGCCATGAGGAATGCGGGGTCAGCCAGTCCAACGGACTATGAATGCTCCACGGCGGCCT
>NNCB01001477.1:0-10685 GCA_002317545.1 Scenedesmus quadricauda | reverse complement strand
GGATGTCATGGACATCGGCGTTGGGTGTCCTTTGGCGTGGTGATCGTGAGCGGGTGATCAGGACCGCAGGGGTGCAGCGAAGGCGGGCCAGCCACGGCAATGTGCTGGCTCAGCAACGCCCGATAACGCAACCGCCGCCGAGCCTGGCTGCCGCTGCGCCAAGTGCTCCCGGCGAATTGCCAGTCGGCACGGAGATCCTCGCCGCAGCCGCCGCTTCTGCAACACACGAGCGCGCAAGCCCAAACTGCGTCAGCTCCCGCCACGCGCGCCAGCTGCCGCCGCGCCACCAGGCGCGCCCGCCCGCCGCTGCGCCAGCAGGCCCCTTCGGCCGCGCACCCGCGCCCCAGGATGTCCGTGTCCACGCCATCGCCGTTGGTGTTGCCGCCGCGCGTGCGCACGGTCTCATCGTCTACGTGCGCGCTCAGCTTGGTGTTGGCGGGCATGGCGGCCGAGATCATACCTGGCGGATAGCGGCAGGGCCGGTGAGAAAACAAAGGCGGGGCTTCATATTCACACATGGAGGGCCGGCATGGGCAGCGTACGACCGGTTGCCGCGGCAGCCGGAAGCTGCCTCCTCCCAGCCAGGATACAGCTTCCTGCCATCATCCTCTGCACGCTGGACATGCCAGGCTCCACGATCCGCGAACGCTCACTTCTTCTTCTTGCGCCAAGCCTTCTGGCGACCACCGGTCGCCCTGCGCTTGGCAGGCTGTCCGGTAGATCCCTGCGCAGAACAGGGCCAGATTGGTATGAGTACAATGAAGTGCGTCCCGCCTCAGCTACCTTGCTGCTACTCCAGCCTCCAGCTTGTCTGCGGCTGGCTGCACAAAACCGACTCAGCCACAGTGCGCAGGCGCGTCAGCGAGCGCAGTTTGCTTCCGCCGATTGTGCGCCGCACGCGTGCGCCGCTGCCGTATTCGCTGCATGCGCGGGCTCGGCCTTTTCTGCCTGCGCGCGCTGCTCCGCTCGCGATCGACGAAGCTGAACGAACCGGGGTTTCAGGCGCAGGTTCTCGGGCGCGCGGGCTTTTCGATTGTCACCATGCTTGCACTCTATAGTGCGGCCGACTATCCGCTCCGCGTTCCTTCACTTATGCTACTGGCGGTGATCGCCGTGACTTGGTGTTCAAATGCCTACAGGGCTACACGGAAATGAAGAGGCTTATGCTGCACGCCAGTTTCAAACAACGCGCCCGTCCGCCGGTGCCGCTGCGGCGGGCTGGCAGGCGGCTGGCCCGGTTGCGGATCGCTCCCGACGGATGGCCGCACTGAAAAGAAGTGTTGAACCACGCGCGACGAAAAGTGTGTGCTGGGAACGAGCAGTCACCCTACGCGTTGGCAAACCCGCAAACTTGCATTTCGAGCACCATGCTGTTGTTCACTGCCGCGATTTCTACTTGTCGATCGACCGTGCCGATCCAGATCACAACTCAGATCAGCGGCACAGCTCCGATGCCGACGGCACTTCGGCCTCTGGAGCATAGCGGCTTTTACGGCCTGAACAAGTGATATTCCTATAGCTTTGCTGAAGTATTTTCGCATTGATATGAATGATAGAGGTGTTTTTCCAGAAATTGTTGCTGTGCCACAGGAGCTACAAAATGCCGTTCCTGAATTTCACTTCCATTAAGACTTTTACTGATCGGCAAGTTAACGTATACCCCATGCCAGATTTGCGCCTGACGCTGAACATTTTTTTGCGCCCATGTCCATGAAGAGCTGTAAAATGCCATGTTTAGGCCAACGTCGCTCTATTTTTGCATGTGGGGCTATGCTGGTGACAAGACCAAGTGAACCTGTCACCCATGCATTGCACTGGGGGTTTCGAGCCACAGGCTCCCTTTGACTACCAACGACTTTCCAGCTGTAAAATCAAATGTGTTGCATATACATGTCATTACCACTAAAACAGCAAGTATAGCTGATGGCCTAGCTACTGCTGCCCAAGTACCCTCCAAACAAACCGGGTCGGGGTTATGGGTTTGTGTATCGGGCAGGATCGAAGCCTGTCGTTGTTACTTTTCTTTCCTGCATGCAGTTACTGATGGTGCTGGACGACACCGTCGCCGTGCCTACCAGCTGCGTCGGCCTTGATTTGCGAGCTCCAGCGGAGGAGTGCCGTAACGCACGCAAGTGAGGTCTTCAGATGAGCTGGGATACCAGACTGGAAAACCGCCATCCGTTCTAGCCATTTTTCGGTTCAATCGAAGTACCTCCTCAACCTTCTACTCTGATTTCTCCACGGGTCCCAAAATGCGAAGGCAGGTAAAAATCCATCCCGGTTTGTTGCTGTACGTGCAGTAATCGGTTGTGGGTCTGGATAGTGCGAAAACCGATTTCGACCGGCAGCAATCCCGTCACCAACCGCGTTGTCGAGGACGGCATGGTCGTTGCGGGCAATGCCAATGGCACGGTGACCACGGCGGGACAGATGCAGCAGCGCCAGCGAGTGCGCCTCGGCGCGCTTCATCGTCAGCTGATCCAGCGCAACGGTGTTGCGAGACAACGGGCGACAGCTGAGAGTTACCACGGTGCAGGACAGTCGACAGAGGCTCGCAGCTCTGTCCGCCGGGACGTGAATGCGCACGACATCACCTTGCTATGGTCGTGCACCATCTGGTGGATCAGATGCTCGTTGCAAGTTCGAGCTGCCTGTCGTGGCAGCCGTATGCTCTCTTTGGCATCGACGCAAGGTGACAGCTGCGCTTCGAAGCGGACGCGGGTGATGACCGCATGCGCCAGCGGGTGACGGAATGGAGTGGCCTGGGTGCCAGCAGGCTGTGTTCCCAGGAGGAGCGAATACCATCGGGTGTCGCGTGCGGCATCTCGAGCGCCACGAGGAACGGCTGTTCCGTGGGCTCGATGTCCATCTGGTAATCCCAGGTACGTTCGCCACGAACCAGCTCAGGTGCGGCAGGGTGAGCGCTCATGTCCGGCAGTGAACTAGTCGTATAATATGTACTTGAGCAGACCTGAACTGACTTTGCTCGGGACTTGGACACGCGCGGTGATTCGTGAGAAACTGACCCGCGCCGGCGCTCAGAGGCCAAAAGGCAACAAGCTCAATGGGATATCGACCGGTGACGCTGCCTGCATGGCTGGCATTACGGTGACGACGCGCTTGACCTGCCAGTCGGCGAGCCCGCCGCGTCGCGCCGCGACGGCCAGCGCGCCGAAGGTCGAATGGCGCGCCCCAGCTGGAGCTGCGGTGCGATGGCCTGTTCGCCAGAGGCGCACTTGCTTCGGATCCGCCTCACTTTCGCCTGTAGCCCGTGCCTGATCGGCACCGGTGGAAGGTCGCCGAACAGCACGCTGCGCGGTCACGCTGGGCAGCGCCCTTCTGGCAAAGGAGAGGAGAACAACCAGGTGGCGGCCACTACTAACTCCTCGGAACTCGACATCCGTCCCTGTCGCTTGCATGCGCCCGCAGGCCTGCACGGCAGTGGCACCTCAAACCCCGCCATGCTCCTGTGGCGCGTGTTTGACGACCTGTCCGTGCGCGCCCGCCCGGCCGTGCGCTTCACCTACCGCGCCGTCGGCTCGGGCGTCGGTCAGCAGGAGTTTGCGGCGGGCGTCAGCGACTGGGGTGCGAGGAATCCCTATGAGCGCGGCCGGCTTCGAGGCGGCGGCGGCGCGCGTGCGCAGCGGCGGCGGCAGGCTGGGGTTCATCAGGACTGATCGGGCGTGGTCCACGTGATGCTTCTTGGCGTAGATGCGCGCCACGAGACGGGATGGTAGTCAGGCCGTGCGGGACCGTGAGCACTGTTGGGGTCGACTCGGTCACGTGGGACGGTCGGTGGCGCGCTTCGTCACACCCGAGGGTTGCAAGCGCGCCGCGTGTGTGCGCCGTGCCACGCTGCCACCGGCTGAGCTCTTGATAGCGCGCGTCGCGCTGGTGCCGCTCCCGCGGCAGGGCCAGTTCCGTCGGCACGGTCAGCGTGTCCCACAGCGCCCCTGCCGCCCGCCCTCAGGGCCGTCCTGCCTCCTCGCCAAGTGCGGCCCCGCTGACTGCTGTCTCCGCGCTGCGCCCTCGCACTCTGCCGTCGACTGCCCATAGATCGGGCAGCACCGCCCAGGATCACCACGCCGACGATGGCCGCCAGCACCACCGTCACCACCGGCCCGCACCGCAGCCCGCGGGTTATTCAGCGGGAAGAACAGCCGGGACGACCCCCAAATATCTTCAGCCAGCCCGGGCCTCAAGGTGCCGAGCGGCCAGCCCATCTGTGTCCTGAGGCGCGGGGGCGCTTCGAGCGGCTCCTTGGGCTGGCCTTCGGTGAAGCTGTTTGCCCCGGGGAGTGGGCGATCCCGGCCGCCGCGGACAATGGCCGGCGGGGCTGGCGGCGGTAGGGCACGCGCAGGACAACACGCAGAGGCTGGTGGAGCACGTTGGCAGGGGTCGCTTACTGCATCGGGTGAGGGCAGCTGGTTCAGGGTGTTGCGTATGCGCTGGTCAGCACCGATCGTGAGTTGCTGGGGCACAGCTGGTTTCGTACGACGAGGCGGTCGAAACATGCCTGTCCCACAGCGCCGCCATCCGGGGATCATCGTCGTCTACGCTGAACCCGGTGAACGCCCTCACACTACGCACACACAAACCCACCCACTAAACACCGGTCCGAGCACGACAAGCACAAGCACAAGCACAGACCTCGGATATGCACCCACCATGAAGCTGATACAGACTCACACACGACACACACGAATGGGCGTCTCACGCATTGATCCATCGTGCGACGACCATCTCAACAATGCCTTCCGCCAGCTCGCGCTGATCCGCGCCATGGGCTGGCGCGAGCCGCATGATGTGCCGCTGATCCACCGCTGACGGGCGCGAACTCAACGCCACGGAGGCCGACCTGGTGCCGTCGTGCGCACGCGAGATCCATGAGCGCCTTGCTGCCCGGCCGTCGCGTGACACTTGTTCCCTCGGCTGCTGCCTTGGCCACCTATCGCTGCTATTGCAAGCACGCAGCGCTCACATGGCCTGAGATTCCAGACGCACCGCTGCCTGCTGCCTCCTGGCGCAACGCGTCAGCTGGCCCTTGCCTTCTGGCCTGGCTCCCGGGCTCTCGCTGCACTTGCGCTTTGCGGATTCACATTGCCGGCGTCATCGAGCAGCGACGGCTGCTGGCATGGCGGCGTCGCCCTCGCGCTCCACCAGGTATGCCAGTGCCACCCGGCCACCTGCGTCATAGGCGGTGCCAAATCAGCGTCCTCCACACCAGCCCCCGCACACCCGCGCCGCCTCTCAATCTGCCGCCGCCTGCGCTTTCGCATCGGATGCCGCTCCTCGACGCGGACGGCAAGCATACCTGGTCAACCTGCCCGGCCTGGCGACCTGGCCCATCGCGCTGCGCCACCATGACTGTACCTGCCGAGTTCGCCACCGCTTGGCGCCCGCCGGGGCAACTGTGCGGGCGCTGGCGACGCACCTGCTGTCGGACGAGGTCCAGGGGACGCTGCTGCCGACATTCGGTGGGCCGCCGCCGCGCGCCCGCTTGAAGTCCCAGTTTGCGCGTGGTGATAACAAGGGTTGCGCATACGCGTCCATACACTACTGCGTATGCGCTACATAATGATCCCCGTTTGATCCCTCTCGCAAGAAGAGCGACGAGTCGCAGCAAGCGGCCTGAGCACCTCTTCGTCGCGCCTGTCGCTCTGCCAGTGGCAGGATTCAGCCGCTACCGCCGGCGCTGCTGTCGGAAGTGAGGCGCCAGTGGGACGACTCTGCGCGCCGACAACGCCTTCCCCGCGTGGCGCTTCGAGAACGGCACCCAATGTGCGTGGGGAGGGGCGCACCCGGTACTGACGCATCATGTCGCATCTGGCCACGGAGCACAGGACGGCCTGATCGGGGCCCCGAGCGGAGCGAGTTCAGCTGCATGTCTGGGCGAGCCAGGCTTTGGACGCGGCGCACGCCTGGAGCCGGTTTGGCACCGGCCACGGCTTTTGCTTTCGCCCAGCGCCCCGGCCCTGGCTCACGCCAGATTCACCATGCGAGATGCTGGAAGCCGGCGTGCACTTCGGCCACCAGACGCGCTACTGGAGATGGCGCCGTACATCTTCGGTGCCCGCGGCAAGATATACCCTGAACAAGCCGCGCAGCTGCAGAAGACCCAGGACCAGCTGCAAGCGGCGCGCGGGGAGATCCAGGCTCTGGGGACTCGGCCGCCGCCGACGCGCGGACGACCAAGGCGCTCTCCGCGGCGGCGCTTGCGCTCTCGTCGGCGCAGCGCTCCTGGCCGCCGCCGCGGTATGCGCGCACGTCGCTGACGCAGGCGCGGCTGCGCCGGTCGGCCGGCTTGTACATGTGGGGCGGCACCGGGATGACGAAAGCGAAGGCCGCCGGGCGCACTGCTGATCGCGGCGAGCATGTAGAGAAATTCGGCGAAGCCCATTGTCGCGTCGACCAGCCCGGCGACCTTGGGGTTGGTCGAATCGATCAGATAATATTCGTCGGGGGCGTGTGCGCCCGACCGTGACCGTGTCAAATGCTGGTGGTCGGTGCTGAAGGCGGTGGAATGCGCTTGACAGCCTCCTGCCATTTGTTGCCCTATGCGCCCTTGAGTGGGTTCACCGCAGGCTGGGCTGCTCATAATGCGCGTTTCAATGCACTGCTTTTCCCTTTTGTCGTCTACAGGCGACATTCATGTTGTTTGCCAACGTGCTCGGGGCTGAGCAGGCTTGTTGTATTATAAGAGGCCCGTGAGGTGCAGTTGCCCCGCCCACATTTTTACCTGTTCTTCGGGTAGGGCTACGGCCGTATTCTGGCCTGCCATAGGGTTGATCATCCAGCCCTTGTTACCATCCAGTGCATTGGTTACTCTTTACGGTTATGCTAGCCAGTCTCTCCTTCCAAATCAAATCTGGGCGGGATTGTCGCCTATGTAAGCAGTTTTTTTGGCAGCGCCCAGACCGTCTTCAGGGGGGGAGGGCGTGCGTCAGTGGTGCGATACCGTTATTCGTCAAGTTGGCCAATTTCCTTTGCCCCGTGTGAACGTGCTTTCACCGACAGAGGGTTGACACCGCAGATCTGGCAGTGTTGATCAGGGGTTCGAGGCAGCATATCTGCAGCACGCACATGGCATGCCTGATATCAGCATGACGCATGCATTCAGCACAGGCGGTAGCGTGCTGGCCCCTGCAGCGGGAGCACTGCGAAGGTTGCTCGCCAGCAGCAACCCATTCGCAAATAAACCCCACGAAACAAAGGCGGCCAGCACCGTGGCCGGTACCAGGAAGAAAGCGCTCGACATCGCCGAGGCGGAGCAATGGCGCCGGACGCACCCCTAGCGCCTTCAGCCGTACGTGAAGGCGACGTCGCCGCAGCATCACCAGCGCCAGCCGGTCGCAGAGGGCGTGCGCCGGCGGGCGGTGCGTGGAAGGCGCTGGGCGACGCGCGAGCATCGCGCGTTATGCGAGGCCCACGCGCCGATGGACGAAAGGCAGCTGACGCGCTGGCGCCAAGCGCCGCAAGCAGTCCGCACTGCCGGCGACGTACCCCGCGTCTCGCACCGCGTGCGCCAGATGCACCGAGATGTCCTCCCGCTGGTTCGCGGGCGGCGCCACGGGGAAAGACGCGCTCCGCCGCGCAGGCGAGGCGTGGGGCGCATTGCACCGATAGCCTTGTTAACCTTGTCCCAAAAAAGAATTAGGGTCAGGGCGCGAGGGCGACGGCGGAGAAGAAGGCTTTCGGGCATCGATCGTAGCGTGTCGCAACGCATCTCCAGCCCTTCGGGCGGCCGAACACGATCTCGCGGCGACGTGACGTGTTTCGGCGGCGAGTTCCGGATCGGGAAGCAGCGCCTGATTGATCGGCCCGGAATGGCGGGGTGTGACAGAGAGCGAGAAAGTGAAGCGTCGCAGGCCGCCAGCAGCGCGCGCGCCGATGGGCCGCGGCGCGGGCGAGGGAGGCGTGATGGGCCTAAGGGCCCGCAGCTGCGGGCCCTGCACCAGGTGCTGACATGGCGGCGGGGCCCAACAAGCGGGCGCACGTGGTCGTGCCCGTGCGCTTATTGCCGGATGGGGGGGGGGGGGGAGGTGGGAAAGATCATATACCTTATCCAGCAGGGTAAAGCTGCATCCAATCATTAGCCCCTGTTAACGGCTAATACTTCGCGCTACTTCTGTGTTCTTTTTCGTAATACTCTGCCCTGGCTGAGGGTCTGCTCCGCTTCCCACGCCTTCGTACCTGCATCGAGCACAAATCAGAAGTTTAATGGGCCTGCTCAACGAGACCTTTTTCTTACTCCGGTGTCTGGCTGTTGTGTTGCAATACGACGAATGACCCTTTGTTCTTTGAACCCCTGGTGGGCTATTTCGCTACCGGTCGGACAGCGCTTTAAGTAAGCGTACTATAGAGCCTGCCGATATCGACCTGAACAACCTGTGGTTGCTGAATGAAGGCAACTGTTTGCGCAACCAGGGCATGCGCATTGCATGGCGGGCCTATGAGGATATTACCAGGTGACATCGCCATCGGCGGTACCGTGCAACGATCTGGCTCCCAAGGATCGCGACATAGCAGCCTCTCTAGATCGAATTACAGCTCAACAATAAGTTGCAGACGGTGCTCATTCCCCCAGTTGAGTGCTAGCACAACGCGGGAAACACAAAACAGGTAGTCGATAGGCCGATTGCCAAGTGTTGCATGCATCATTTTCGAATAATCATATGTTGTTCAGCAGAACGCCACGCTCCTCACGTGCTTTTTATCTGTTGGGCATCATAAGAAACAGAAATATCAGCCTGCTGCTGCATCAGCGTCGTCAGTTCATATACCGTGTATAGACTTGCTTAGACAAAAGTAGGTAAGATATGGGTTCAGCACCGCGCCTTGTCCGCAGGCTATTGCAGCCATGTAACAACAAATCATGTACAATGCCATGTAGAATATCTCTTTGTTGTTACATCAGCATTATCTGGTTTTTGCCGGTCTCCTTGCCCAGATCGAGGTTTGCGGGACGCGCAACGCACCGGTCGAGCATCGCAGCCTTGATGTCTCAGCTCAAGAAAATGAAGCTGTAGGTTGATCAGAACTTGCCGACCCAGCCTATATGTTACGAAGCGCAGCCACTGCGCCTAGTTCCCGCGTCCAGGATCGCCGTCTGCAGTGACCGCCCTGTTGCGCTCTCCGGCTGTTCCCAGTGTCAGGCTGCCTGAATTGGGATCGAGCAATTGACTGCGCCACAAGCGGCTTGTCCGCAGCGGTGTGCAAGCCAGGTCGCTTCTCGTTCCTGAGACCCTGCGGGTGCACCCGCCCCCCCGCACGAAGCAGAGCAGCCCATCACCAGCACCACGCGTCGCCGCAGCGAGCGCGGCGGCGGCGGGAGCGGCCGTCATGCCGCGCCATCAATCGGGAGCCGTACGTCCCCGGGCCTCGGTCCCGAGCGTTCCTGGCCCGCCGATGAGGTGTTCGTCGCCGCGCGTCGGGCGAGGGCGTGAAGGCCGGGGTCGAAAGCATGACAGCAAGGGTGAAACCGGCGGAAGAAAGCAGTCGCATCGTCGAAAAATCCTGAAGCTTACGGTGAAATATACGCGGGGCAGTAATGTTATAATGTCACTATGACAAGGGCGGGGGGCCGATATTTCGCTGCGTTGGTCGGCGCGGACATGCCGTTCGTCGACAAAGTCGCGTCTGGGCAGGGGCAGCGAAGCGTGGCGGGGGGCGCCCCTGCGCAGCACCGCCATGAAATCGCATTGCTGCAAACAGCCTCGACATTGCTCGCACTGTGGAGCGATGCGCTGTGTTCTTTCCGAGTGTCCACACACCAACATATGCCCCACACGCGGCTCTCAGACGGACACACACACACATACACACATGAATGCATGCGCACACACGCGCGCACATACACATACACATACACATACACATACACGCACGCGTTCACGCGCGCAGTTTCCTCGTGCCACCGAGGAGACCGTCGTCCGATGGTGCCCACTCCACCGCAAAGTGGAGGACCTTCTGGCCTGGACTATACGACGCGTTCAAGCCGACCCCCGGCAGCCGCGACAAGGAGAACGGTCTGCGGTGAGCGAAGCGGTCCGCAGACCCCCAGCTCAGCAAGCGCGGCATACGCACCTTTCTGGCGAGGTGGGGCACTGGATGGTGCGTGCGTGTCTGGACGCGTGCCAAAGACGGAGACGAGACAGTGTGTGTGTGTGTTGTGTGTGTGTGTGTGTGTGGTGTGTGTGAGCTTGTGTGTCTGCATGTTGCAGGTGTGGATAGTTGAGCTGGGCTACTTCGGCATATTGGTGCCTGAAGAGCAAGGGTGACCAGCCGGGTGCGCCCACCGCCTCACGGGCATGAGCGCTGCTGGGCGTGTCCTCCCCCGCGACACAACACCACGCACAGAACATTATGCAAGCACACACGCCCTCGTGTGAGCCGCTGCCACGATATACGCCACACACGGACTTGCCACCACATTACGCTGCCAGCCGCACGGCCCCTGTTCAGTTATGCGGCTCCGTGCCGACCGTGTCTGTGCCCCTCCCACTCCCAATTAGGTCGCCGACAAGCAGGGGGGCCTGTCTGGTGCGGACCAAGGACTGCGCCATATTGGATACTACACACCGCACATTCCCGGGAGCTCAGGACGCTGCGCGTTGAGGCAAGTTAACAACAGGGTGTGCGCCTCACACAGCCGCCCAGCAGCACCGTGTGGAAGGACGGGGGAG
>NNCB01001476.1:0-10690 GCA_002317545.1 Scenedesmus quadricauda | reverse complement strand
TGGCGATAAGGGTCGAACATGTCGGAGACGGTCTTTTTCGGTGTGCATATGTCGAAGCGTCGCAACTTTTGCGCGCTGCATGTGTTGACCCCTCGCATGATCTTGAGGCCAGGACAGGGTGGTCCACGTGCCCGCGCATCTCGCTGAAGGTTACAGATCCAACTTCCGTCCCCCCTGGCGGTGCGCCCACCATCATCTTTTCGACCGTCTTCCTGGTCTCAGGGTCGAGCTCCTCCAGCTTGCTGTTCTCCGGCTCCACCTGCTGGGTGTCTATTCGCGCGGGCACCGGCACGGTGCGGCCGGTGATCATGCCCTCGGCCTTGGTCCCGTCGGCCTTCATCGGATCGTGCGCGACATCGCGGTCGTCGAACGTCTTGGTCCAGGCCGCAAATTCCAGGCACACGCCGTCGGGATCGAAGAAATAGACCGAGCGCACGAAGACGTCGTCGTTCATTTCGTCGGACGACTGCGTCGGCGAATTGTCGTGGTTGAGAATCTTGGTGATGCGCCCTAGACGCCTTGTCACCAGTTCCGTTGCATGGGGGGCAAGGCTGCAGCCAAGGCAGCCCAGACAGCAGCTTGCGCTGTCTTGCGCTCACGTCGACGATGGCGGGCTGGCCTTTGACGCCCGCGCGGCGGCGCTGCTTGGCAGAGCCGTCAGCGGCGTCCCTTGCCAGGCAGCACGGCAACCAATGTATCAAGAGCAGTCCAGAATGTTGCATTTCCTGATTCATCGCGCCATCCCTTCCTCGGCGCTGCGCAACGGGGTGGGGGCGTCGGAAAGTCCGCGCGTCACCAACATGGAGCTGTTCTTCGACCTAGCGTATGGGTTCCCATCACCAGACTCCCGCACCTACAATGGCAGACGCAGCTTGGGGCATCGAGGCGCCACGCTGTTTGCCGCAGTGTGGTGGACATGGAAGCACGCCAACCGCGAAAGCCCCGTCGCTGCGGACGAGCCGTGGCCAAGCGGCGACAAGTGGAGCGTATGACGGATTAGCGAGCGCTATATCGGTGCCGCGAACGCCACCACGTCGGGGGACGGCGCAGACGGCGCAGTGGTGGCCGCGGCGGGTGTGTCGGGGCGGCTGCAGCAGCGGCGCAGTTCAGCCGCTGGCCCCGCCTGCGGCTGCCGGTTGAGGTCGTGCTGCACCTGCAGCTCCGCCTGGTCCTGCGCTGTTCCTGCTGCGTGGGAGAGGGGCCTGCGCCCGCGCCCTGGTGCTTCAGCGGGCACGAGCACAACCTGCCGTATGCGCCGCTACACGAGGATGTCGTGCAACTGCACGCACAATCGGGAATCGTCTATACCCCGTGCCTTGACGCGACATGGCCCATCTACATGCAAGCGTTTGCCAGTCCTGATCATGTCCGCGAGCATGTACACATTGAGACCCCCCGTATGGCGACTGCATCAGGGTGCACCTGCTCCGTGGTGACGCCAGCGGGCTTGGCAGCGGCGCCGTGTGCGGGCTATTCAGCCGTCGCCTATGCGGCCGGCGGAGGGGTGCTCCACCTCGCCGGACAAGGAGCGGTATCCTTCCAGCAGCCGCATCTTGGCGGCTCCCTGAAAAAAAGTTGCTCTTGCGCCGAGAAGTCTAGCACCGCCTCGAGGAGTTCTGCGCGTCACCCTCATGCTCCCGGATCAACGCAAGACCGAGCTGCTTCTCGAAGACGTCGGCATCGAACGAGTTTCATCCGTGTCTTCGATCATGCGGTATTGCTGGCGCCGTGGATGACATCGCGCGCTCGATCGCATACCGATTGAGTTGGTCGAGAGCGCGCGTGACCAAGGAAAAGGCTCGAAAACGTGTTGAATAGCATCGCGGAACGGTAACTCGGTTAGCTTTCCTTTTGAGGGTAATCAATCTGATTTAAGGATCAGCTATGCAGGCGTTTTGTATGCAACAATATCTACTTCTAATGGATCCGCAACAAGGTCTATGCCTTTTCCGAACGGGGCTGTAAATGCGGTTAATAGTTGTGCCAGTTCGATGGCGCTCTCCTCCAAGATCACCTCGATCTCGGGCAATACCAATTCCATGCAGACCTTGTGGGACCCCGACCTGCTAGCACTTGAGCCCTGCAGCGTGCAGCGGAGTCCACGCCGAGCTGCAGCCGCATTGTGCGGGCTCAGCGCGCCCCGCCCGCGCCGCGATGGCTGCAGCCCTGCGTGGAGGAGGGCACGCGGGCGTCTACTTGAACCGTCAGGCGGCCTGCAGGCCATGCCTCCGGCGTGCGCCTCCTGCCCTGCCAGAGCGCGGCCGGTGTCGCCCGGAATGGCGCCAGTGCCGCAGTAGCGCGGCGACGCCGAGCGGCGAGGGCGAGGAGGATTGCTGGCCGCAGCCGGTGCCAGCGAGCCCAGCAGTGGAAGGATGCGACTGTGCGGAAGGGCCCAGCAGCAGCGGGCAGGTGAGGGTGGCGCATGAAGGCATGGTCTACCGGCATTTGGTGTCATGCAAGCCGTGTGCAGAAACAGGCAGGCTCGGACGACACCAGCAGTCAACAGTCACGGGCGCAGCGGGCTTCCACGCCGTCTTCGCCGGCGTCCAGGGTGCCCTGCTGTTGGCTGACGCCCGTCCGCTTGCGGGATTGTGCCGCCCCCTCGGCTTATGGCATAGGTAGCAGGACGAAACCAATCAGCCGAGGGACAGGATTATGGCAACCCAGCTCAAGCGCAACAGTAAGTATAGCAGCCGAAGGACGGCGCGCAGGATGGCCGCCAGCACCTGGATTTCCGCGTGATGTGGCTGGGACAGCAACAGCAACGCAGCAGCAGCAGCAGCAGCAGTGACGGCGACCGCGGCCATGCGGCAGCCAGGAGACAGCCTGTCAGTTCGCAGCCGCAGCAGTTGCGGCAGCGGCGACATGGGCGGCGCCGAGGTGCTTGTCAGCATGGACTGCAACATCAGCGGAGGGCCCTTGTGCTCAGCGGCAGCGGCAGCGAAGGTGCGGCGGCAGCACCGCTACAGGGATCG
This sequence comes from Scenedesmus quadricauda, assembly GCA_002317545.1. Taxonomy (NCBI): domain Eukaryota; kingdom Viridiplantae; phylum Chlorophyta; class Chlorophyceae; order Sphaeropleales; family Scenedesmaceae; genus Scenedesmus; species Scenedesmus quadricauda. The sequence goes on along the minus strand of NNCB01001476.1, from coordinate 7,715 downwards.
TCCCCGCGGGCCCTTGTCTTTCGGGGTCGACATTGCTCTGGCTGTCGGTCGGGACCGGCAGGTCGATCTTCACCGCGTGGGTCTGGACCGGGATGGTGATGATGAACGCGCCATCCTTCCCCAACCTGTCGGTGCTGCTGATCTACCCATGAATGCGCTTGGTACGGTGCCCCTTGCAACTGTCAGTGCATCTCAGCTACACTGCCAGCTCCCCTGGCGTCCTGATCCTGCCAGTGACGCCGCGTGATCCCCCTCCCGCATCACTCAATAGAACCCCCCCATGACGCTACGTTCGCGCTTCCGGCATGGGCCTCTGGCTGCTGGCCTACGTGGGCCTGGGCCAGGTGGTGGTGCCCCTGGGCCTGGGCCTGGCCGGGCTGGAGTACGAGGAGCTGGGCTACAGGGCCACCGCGCTGCTGCACCTGGCATGGACGCGGTGCAGCTGGCCGCCACGCTGGCCATCCTGGCCCGCTGCCTGCGCCGCTACCAGCCGCGAGCGCGCGGGCTGTTCCCGCTGCGCTGGGCGGGCGGGCGCTCGACTGGTCTGTGTGGCGGGCGGGCGGTGGCTTTACACCGCTGTTCCAGTCACTGTCCGCGCACCGGGGGGAACTTGTCTGATGAGCCAGCGCAGCAATATCCGCGACGTGTCGGCCCGCGCCGGGGTATCGGTCAAGACGGTCAGCCGGGTGCTCAACGACCATCCCTATGTCAGCCGGGACACGCGCGTGGGAAAAGGTCGATCTTCCGCGGCTTCCTGCTGGCCTCCCTTGCGCGCCAGATGGGCACCCGCTGGGCCGCGCTGGTGAGCTCGCTGCGGTTTGCGCTCTGCCATTTCCGCGCCGACACGTTTGCGCCGCTGCTGGTCCTGGGGCTCGTGTTTGGGGCCTCTTTGTGGCATTAACAACCTTGAGCCCAGCGTGCTGTGCCAATCCCTCTGGAATTGCCACGTGCTCCTCATCTCACGGTCGGCACTGATCCGAGGGAGGGCGCGCGCTCCCTGCCGATTCGGCGCCCGAAGTGTGTTGCATACATGATCCGCACGAACCAATCGTGTATCGGTGCCGTTAACGTCATGCATTGCGGCAATAGCAACCGCAGGCAGCAGTGCACAGCAGCGCTGCAGATTACGGAAAAAGGCCTCTTGGTGTTAAATATGTAGTGACCGTTCATGATCTCATTTTTGAGCGGTTCCCGGATCTTTATTCGGCCATAGATCGTAAAATATACCGGAGAAAGACACTTTCGGCCTGCCGGAAAGCAGACCGGATCATTGCCATCAGCGAGCAGACCAAACGGGACCTGGTCCGGTTTTACCATATAGATGCCGCGAAAGGGGATTGTGTGGTCGCGCCCACGCGCGTGTGTGCGTGCGTGCGTGCGTGCATGTGCGTGCATGGCGTCATGGCGTGCATGTGGTGCACGTAGTGCACGTGCGATGCCTGCGCGTGGAAGGCGCGCATGCGCACTGGCGACATGCACGCGCACAGGCAACCGCTTGCTGACATATCATAAGTGTGGCTTGCACTGTCCTGCTGAATTCTACTGTCGAACGGCCTGCCGATGTTCATTTGGGCAGCCGTGTGCAGCGTATTGCAAGTACAGGTCTGTCCCGTATGCCGTAGTGCGTACGCCTCGACATCTTGATGGATTATTGCTGAGTTTTGAAGGATGACGACTGTCGATCCACTCGGCGTGCTTCAATGATGGGTACATGGCTACTTACTGGACTCATTGAATGCTTCAGGATATCAGGGTGAAATCCTCGGCCCGCGGGTCCTTTTACCAGCGACAAGCACTTCCGGTACACTTTATCGGCGTACCGCTCGTAGAGTTGCTCAAAGTACTTGTTGCGTTGGGTGTTGATAAATAGATGCACGAGTTCTTCATCCGTATACGTTGATCCGGCTTTTCCTATGACCTCCATGAGCGCGAAAAGTAACTGGTTTTAGAGCAGATTATTTACCCCTCTTTCTAAACTGCTTCAAAGATACACAAAGACCACAGCAGATTCTTGACATGACATAAATAATTCCTTCTTCGTCCTTCTTCCATCAACATGTCCTGGTATCGATTGAGACCGGACTGGGCCATGTGGAGCTGCAGCACCGGGTTGCTCTGACGGCCATGTCCCGGCTCCGATGTGACCGTTTGACCTGGCGGCGAGGACACCGAACTGACCGCGCTCGCGGGGCTGGATTTCGGCTGGCAGATTTCACCGACCTTGCGGCTGACGCAGGTGGCATCGACGATCATCGGCGAGGCGAATATGTCGACCAGCTCGCTGACCGCGCTCAACGCCAAGCTGACCGGCGCGCTGTCGGCGCGCTTTGCCTATTCGGCGCAGATCGACACCAGCCCGCGAAAGCGTCGATACCCAGACGCGCTTTACCCTGGTCTACGGTTTAACATGCGGTCATCCGGCGCTAGCGCCGGGATGCACGACATCACGCCTGGATGTTTGTAATGTTGTGGAGCTTCGGTGTCTGTGAGGGCTTGCCTGCTGACACCCACATGGCACGCCGCCCATCTGCCAGAGATGTGGCATGGTCGGCACGAGTGTTTGTATCCGGCACACTCATGTACACTCACACGCACTTCTGTCAGCCTGCACTTGAGTAGGCCTGCAAGCATTCTCCAACAGCTCCGTGTTGCCACCCTTCGCCCTTGGATCCCCAAGTTGCGCACCCCTGCCTTCAAGCGCCCCGACGTGACGAGCCCTCCCACCTGCCGGGCTGGAAGCTGGTGACATCAGCGGTGCACTCGAAAAGGGGCGCTCTTCAGCCAGCTCTTCCATGCGGGCCGCGTACCCACTCGAACATCATGGCCCCGGGGGCCCTGTCAGATCGTCACCGACGGGATTTCGGGGCTCATCACTACGATCGAAGGCGTAGGCAGTCTTCGGACCCATGTCGGCGGAGCGCATGGCAAGGAGAGGGGTTTTAGACGGATTGATGCCCGGATTGCCAAATTCGCGACCACTCCGCTTCGGGCACGGCATTGTTCCCTGTTGAGCCCTGCCTGTTGCAGCAGAACACTCGCTCACCGTGCCTTGCCTCGCTTGCCAATCATTGCAGCAACCTTACGAGGTGCTCGCTGAGTTGACGCTGGCCAGATCAAGGGAGTCGTGGCAGACTTCAGGGCAGCGGCTGAGAGGGAGTGGAAGCCGTTCGACGGGTCGAGCTGCACGCGCGTGGGTGCGGCGCCCTGGAGGTTAACTGCTCAGGCCCGGTGCAGGACCGCTGCAGTGAAAACTTCTGCGTGTGGTGTCCATGGCATCTTCGATCAAACTGTCTCGTCCCACATGCAACAAGGCACCGTGCTTGCCAGCTTGTCATTGGACCCCCGAAGTACCCCCCCGGGCTCCCAAACGTGCCCAATCCGGCATCTACGACGACAACGGCTACCTGCTGCAGTTCGGGGCACCGGCCGTGCCCGGACACCCCTGATCACGAAACCGAGGAATCGCCATGACACACCACAGCCGCCTGTGCGGTTTCGTCCTGGATTGCGAGGTCGATGACCTCGCCCCGCACCTTGCATTCTGGAGCCAGGCACTCGGCAAGCGGTGGATGACGATGCGACGAGCGATGGCGACGGCGGGGTAACACGGGAACTCATCTGTCCGTCGCGCTCGGGCGGCCTGAACAGGGAGGATTGGGCACGGTTTTTGGTTGATTCCAGCTACGGCAATGCCTCGCTGTCCGAGCGCCGCCTACTCGAGCCCCCCAGGCCCCATCCCCAGCCTTCGACCATGCGCACCTGCCCATGCCACAACCAGCAATGCACCCGCTCCCCTCTGGCCGCATCGCCCCCCCCCCCCCCCCCGCCCTCCCAGGGCGTGACGTTCAGCGACCTGGTAAGCCGGAGGACGACGCACTGGCCCAGCTGGACTACCTGGGCCCGCAGCTGGCGAGAGGCAGCTGGCATACGTCTGCCTTCGTCACCAACGGGGACCCGTACTACAAGCGAGGGGAAAAGACATGAGCGTGGGCGTTATAGTTTAAGGAATGACGGAGCGATTGCGGGCGGGTGGCGTGACGCTGCTTCCTACGACTAAATCGCGGGCGGCGGAGGGATGGCAAAGGCTGGAGTGGGCGGGCCGCGAGCAGCAAAGGGTGCGTGAGCGTCCTGAGGGGTAGCAGGAGACGGGGCAATTGGTTGTGGGTGCAGCCGGGTCTGGGGATGATCCAGGTTGACGGGACAGATTCGAGGCTCCTTGAAGATGATGGAGCTCTCCAAGACGCCTTGACGCGTCGCAGTGCCTGAGCCTTGCTCGCCGTCACGCTGTACTCTTTGGCTTGGTCGTAGTTTGCCCACCGCCGTAGAGCCCGATCAGGTACTGAACCTGCAAGTCCTTATTCAGCTCTCAGTGCTGTGCTTCCGTCAACGGCGGCCGCAGCCAGCGGGGCGGGTATACTTTCACATTTAAAATAAATGGCAGCCATGTGGTGTAGGCTGTGTTGCGCATGGAGGGGGTTCAGGGCGCACGCATGACCTTGGGGCAAAGTTTGGGCGGACTGGACCATCACAACAGTTGTTACCTGCGCTGCAGGCATCGTGAATGGGATAGGACAGCGCGTCAGCTGACATGTCGTGTGTGCTGCATCCACTGCAAGGCTGTGATCCACCTGCTGCAGCCGCCGCCTACGTTGCTGATGGCACTGCATATTTTGCCTTTTTTGCTAAGTCTTTCCTGTGTACCGCTCTGTTGAGCAGACTCACAGGTACCAAATTTTGTAATAAATCAGAAGTATTGCCCCTGCATAACCTTTGTTTTAATCTGAGACTGCCTATGATACCGCTTTTGCCCCATTAACCGTTTTGGAAGTACAGCCTGAAGCCGGCTCAAAAGTAAAGATGCAAGTGCATCACACTTAGGTGTGCGCACACATAAGCTTGCGTATGCACACGTGCGCGCTTGTGCGCACACACACACACACGCACACACACGTATACATACGTATGTGCGGCCACACACGCATGCACGCAGCCACACGCACCACTCCTCCCTGCAGCGTGCTGCATGTGGCCGACGCCAACCTGCCGGAGCTCATCAAGGCCTCCGCCCCCCTCACTTCGCGAGTCAGATGCCTCGATCTGGTACGGCGGCAGCCCCGATGACGACGCCAAGAACTTCACGGACTGGCCCCTGACCGCACCTTGAGGAAGGGCCTGCAAATTGTGGACTGCGGCTTACCCTGGGCCAGTAGCCCTGGCTGACCTGCTGAATGGGACTGGCAGCTGACAAAGCTCATGTAGCAAAATACCCTTTCGATCAATATCTTAAAGCAGGTATATGAAGTAGCCTTTGACTATCACCAAGCTCGAAGTCGCCTAGAAAGCAAGTAACCGTTCCTTGGCATCATTACGCCTTGCCAAAACCTCAGAAGCGTCGTGCTCCCGACGTTGCATCTGATGTGTCGACTCAGTTACACGCACTTTGTGCGCTGCCCCAGCGCACGCCTTGACACGTGTCTAGCAACACGACGCTGTTCCACGTCTGCCGCCCTCACGTGTTTGCTGCACCGCTGAATTTCGTAAGATGTCACTGGCCCTACCCCGTTTGCTGGCTCTGGTGCAAGTGTACTGGGTCTGGATGGCACTTCACATGTGGATTGTACGACAAAAACAAAAACAACAGAAAGCTCCCCATTTGAGAGCCCCTTAATCACTGTAACTTGACGGTAGCCTTAGCGCCACGATTGCTCCGGCGCTGCAAGCGCGGATCGCGCATGCGTGCGACGGGAAGTCCGCTATACGATGAGGCCTCTGGCCAACCCAACGAGCTAAGCTCGGTGGCAAGCTGCACTTCATCGTCAAACATATGCTGGTCATGATGATGATTTTTTTGAATATGCTAACGGCGGCTGGTTCGCTTGTGTGAGGGGCATGGTGCGTATCACATGCACATCCAGCATGGTGCATGCCGACGGCACGACCTGAGCGGCGCCCTGCGCTCATCCAGCTCGTTACCGCGAGCACAGGCACTGCTCCTGCACATGTCGTGCAGTCGGCGAGGCGGCAAGGTGCGGCAGCAGGTCCCCGGACGTGCATCTTGTTTGCCAGCCAGTCCAGATTGCCTCAGTAGTACGTCATGGGGGCTTGCAGCCAGATCAAGGCCAGGGGTCGGCCCCGACCAACTCCTCAGCGCTGGTGCGAGTCAGAGGGGGGTCCTCTGTGCAATCGGTTGCAACCTGCGATGCTATGGCATAAGAGTAATGATGATGATCATATCCAACTGATTATATCATCTGAACTACCTGTCCGACGACCTCGAGGTCCCCGGCACCGTCGACAATATCTAGGCTGACCAAGGGCACCGCGTCGACCTTTACAACTTTGCGTTTTTGCACTCTTCCGTAAGGACTGGTTTCCTTTGGCTTGGCATTCTGCTTGAGCCTGGCTGCCCCTTGCGCATACGTGGATAGGTTATGCGTGCCCTCAGCGTTATCATTTTCCCTGGCCGTTGCGCAATGTGTTTATTTTCGTGATTCTGTCTTCCGGCTGTCATCATTCCCATGCTACGGCCCTCTGATGTTGCACAGCCGCAAGCCAGGGTGAACCGACATCACACACATGTGCCATTGAAACGAAGAACTAGGCCTTACAGAGACACACGTAGAGCACAGGCGGTCCTGCTGCACATCGTCCTGCGGATGGCGCACTCCACCCTCAGCGGGCACCGTGCCGTTGCCTGGGCTCAGAGCCCGCCGCTCGTCACCATGATCCGGTAGCCGTGCTCCTCACACCTGCTCGGCAGCAACTTGAGCTGCACATGGTCGCTCATACGGTCCTCCCAGCCGGATCCCGCGAGCTCGGTGCCGCTGGCTGGAAGGTCGCTGGTCAGCTCCTTTTCCGCCTCGAGAATGTCGGCTTTGTAATTATACCATGCGGTGCTTGACGCATGATTGAAAGCAATGTGGGATGGTCAGAGCAAGCATGAAGGAGTGTTCCAATTACATGCCCCAACAGCTTCTGCAACAAAGCAACAAGGCGCTGCCAACATGCAGTGTTTGCACAGTTGAAAACCCAGATGCCCCTGCCAGTAACCCGATCTGCAAAGCGTCCCAACCAAAAGGCGTCCCGCATCCTGATGGGGCAAAGAGCATCAGAGCGCGCATGGCTTACCTCATGAAGTCCAGGCATGAAGTAAGCTGGGACACAGCCTTGGCATCCACCACCTGCTCAGCTTCCACGATGGCAGCGCACCGCCAGCTACCGCCATACCGTCCATCTCCCGCATCTGGCCATCGGCGCTCGGGATCTCCCTGATGGGCAGCACCGCGCGTCAGCGTGCTGCTCCTTCAGGAGTGTGCAAGGCGACTCGGTTGCATTTGCCTCAAACGCATTCACGGACGACTCACAAACCCCGTCCAACAATGAGACCTGCGTGGTACAATGATTGTGTTGAGCCAGCATCATGCGTAGCACTTCAATAATGCCATTGCGTGGATGTCAACTGACCACCAGCTGGTACCAACAACGTAGATAGAAATCAGGCAAAGCAAAGGCTGAGCATTTGTAGGTGATGGCTTGTGAGCTGGCTGTGCAAAGTAACAGGCTGCAAAATAGCAGGAAATGGTTTACTTAGTACTGTAAATCCTTAGTGCTGGTCTGCTGGAGGTGCGCAACCTTTCACACCGGCAAAGGACTCACCCGTCGGTCCAAGCGGATGAACTCTCGCAGAGCCTTGAGCAGGATGTTGGCAGGCAGAC
>NNCB01001475.1:0-10693 GCA_002317545.1 Scenedesmus quadricauda | reverse complement strand
CGCTGGAGTGGGTCGTGGAACGTGCGGCGCAGGCAGGTCGCCGAGCGGCGCAGGGGAATCGGGTGCACAGTGGCACTGGCGCGGTGCACCAAGCAACCCACACGATGGGTGCAGCGACAAATGTCGCGCGACCCCGGCATCTGCCTGGATCAGCTTCGCCAGGTCGCCCACGTCGCCCATGAACCCCAGCGCGAGTTCCTGCGTGCTCCACACGCGCCCGTACCGCTTGACCTCAAGCTGCTCGTAGAGCGCGTTGAGCTGCAGGGCGGATGCTTCAAGCTCACCGAAATTCATGTCGTTCACTCATCTCGCCCGGAGGCGCGTTGCGCCGGCACCGCAGTGGGCAGGGGAAAACACCGGGGACACCGCCGTTGAAGCTTGTATCAAAAGTGGTATACAACATGAGGCGACAAACTTCTGGCCTGAGTGAAGCGTTAGAAACAGGAAAACGCAGAACACCCCCATCGTCGGCTGCCTTCGCCGTTCCGCCGGGTTACTGTCCTCCATAAACACATTGGACCGGAGACTCAATCGCGGACGCAATTGCGCGAGCTTTTCGTGCGATCGGAAATCGGCGGAGAACAGGCCTTCGTCGATGCCGACCACGCAGACCAGGGTGAGGTTGGGCAGGTCGTGGCCCTTGGCCAGCATCTGCGTGCCGACCAGGATGCCGGGGCCGGCGCCCAAGTTCGCTCAAAATATACTGTTTGAATACATCAACCTTGCGACCTGCAGTGCGAAAGCAATCGCGCAGCACTCGCATACGAATGATTGGCCGCATTCCTGGCAACAGCAGGGCATATGTGACATTTGCTGCGCGTGCCGTCTTGCACCCCCTCTGCGCACCAGCTCCTGGACTGGGTCAAGCCAGCAAACACACAAACACTCACACACAAACCCCAGATCGACGTGACTTCGATCCCCGAATTGGGCGTCGGGCTCGTGCCCTCGGCTCACGCATTCGGCGAGCGCCAGCTTGTGCGCGCACCTCGCTCTGCGCATGTCGCCCGCCGAGACCCGCCGTCAGCCGCCTGATCCCGCGGTCGGCGCGGCGGCAGACGATGCGCCCCGTCGTCTGCCGCAGCGTGTCGAGGTGACGCGATGTCCGCCACGCTCAGGTGCCATAATCGCTCCGTGACGGTGCGGGCCTCTTTCGTATTGGCTTGGAAAGCTTCGATGTTCGTTTCAAGCCCGTGATCAGCCGATCGCGCAGGCCCAGCGCAAGAGACTCAGAGTTGCGCTGCGGGGGTGGGGGGCGCGGGCAGCCGGCGGGGCAGTTAGCGGCGCGGGCGGCGAGCTTGCCGGTACGCAGTGGGGGCAGGGCGGGCGGGGGGCAGGCTCCCGGGATGACATCCCTCTCGCTTGGTCCAGCTTCCCCAGGTGCTCGTCGACTGCATGGACGCTAAGCGCCGGTGCAGAATCCAGCTGCGCGGCCTGGTCCAGCGGTTTCGTGCAGCTGGAGCAAACCACCCATCAGCGCCCATTTCCCCTTCGGGCTCAATGTGCCGCTTCACGGCATGGCTGCCATGCGCTTGGCCTGCTCGTCGGTGACGCCCATCACCAGCTGCCACCTGCTCCACGAGCGACTTGCGGAGTGAGGGGTGGCGAGTGTTGTGCGGCATTGCGACGACCACCACGCGGCAGCAGCCAGCCCCTGGCGGCACGCGCTTGTCAAGACACAGCACTCAGGCACCTACCCTGCAGCACCACACAAGACTGCACCGATGCAGACGCACGCAAGCAAGCACGCGTGTAGGCAAACGCTGTCAAAAGCAGCGCTGCACGCCCGACACCACATACGGGGCATCCCTGCGAGTGTACCCGTGCCCCCCCAGACCTGAAGGTCGGCTTCCCAAGCTCCAGCAGAGGCTGCTTCTGTGATCCCCAGGGTTTCGCCAGCTTTCGGGATGGAGCACCGAATCGTAGATTTGCCGATCAGCGCGTTGAGCACTTCCCACTCGGCGGCGCGTTATGATCGATCGGAAAGGTCGGAACCGGCTCACTCTGCATGCACTTCCCCCCAGAAGACCCGCAGCACCGCCATAGGAGAGGAGTGGAGGCGCGATGGCAAGTGCAATGCGACAAAATGAAAATATTCTGTCTCCTACCCACGTGGGTAGCGAAACAATCCGCCGAATCGGCCATGGCCCACGGCATAGCCGCGAAGAGCTCGCCACCTTCGCAACATCCAGCGTCGACGCGACAGCTGCTTGCCATCGGACGACATGCCCGCCACATAGCGCTGCGGGCGAGCGCCAAGAGGACCAGACATGTTGCGACGGACTTTGCGAAATCCGAGAAGCCGTGGTGGCTGCTGCATGATCACCGCCGCATGCTCGGCATGACACCGCAATTATGAACCGGAGTCTGTGGATCCGGCAGTTCCACCGCTGGGTATCGATCCTCTTTTCGGTGATGACCGCGGGGAGAGCTGACCTGTGGACCTGCGCGCCAGCGAGCGTTAGTCAGCCCCAAAGACGGCTTTCGCACCGTCCGCTACGACAATCGCGACGTCGGCCTCGACGCTTCGAGGCGGCGGGCATTCCCAATGTCAGATGGATGTATGTTTGTGGCCTTGAACAAGGCTACGAATAATATTTGAAAAGCTCTATTTTGTAAGAAGTATTTTGTTTTGATGCTATAAGCCGGTTTTGTGCTACAAATATAGCTGCTTTAGCCAACCAACTAGATATATTGTATTTCCTGTACATCATTTGCAAACCCGCGGAAGGTTCTTTTCTGCCGTTAAAAACATCTTTTACATTTGTAGTATGAGTATACCGCAGCTGTCATCATGCACCATCCCATTGGGCACCTGCAGCACAGCAAGGGCAAGCTTGTCACTGGTGGTTTCCTTTGCAACGTTGGCGGACAATCAACGCGCGCGAAATGCCTGTTTGTTCACCGACCTGACTGGCAGTTGGGATATGGCATGCAGGTGGGGCCGCTTCAATATCGACGGCCTATTGGGCGGGTTCGACTGCCGTCTTCACAGTAGCCCGCGCAACTCGCGTGCAGAGCGTGGTGGCGAGTGTGGCGATGATGAGATCGACCAGGGTCGGCGCACCTGCCGCAGCTCTGTGGCGAACAGCAGCATTGGGGGAGTGCAAAGGCAAGGTGTTTAGGACAGAGGGAGGTGGTCAGCAACTTGTGTCTTTGTGTCAGCATGCTGCTTGCCTTGCCAGGACTGAGCGCTTGACGCCAACCAGCGCACAGGCTTCCCAAGTGGCCGGCCAGGCAGGCAGGCAACGTGTCCACCTGAGGGCCGTGGGACCTTGCAGGCCAGTTGTCGATCTCACTACCAGCCAGGGGCCCCTGGGGAACGGGGAGCACGGTGCCGTTGACACGCCCAGGCTGTAGGACGGGGGGTCCTGCACCACTCGGTGCCAGGCGGCGCCTCGGAAAGGCACCGTTGCAGGTGCCCGCTGGGTGGGGCCGCGCCGCGGCCGTGGCCGCATCTTACAGCTAGCAGCAGACAGGCGCTGAGGTCGGCCCGCGTGGCTGGCATGTTGCTGGTGCTGGGATCTCGCAGTCGCGCTGCAACCCCTGGCCGATCAGGTAGTTGCTCCAATCTGGTCGGCCAGGCTGGTACGGACAGTTGGTTGATCGGCATCGGACTGACGCATCTCATATGGCGTGACCTTGTCGTTCTCTGTGTTGTACTCCTCGGCGTTGTGTCGCACTGTCGACCCCGGCGCTGGATCTTGCGGACTGAAATCGTTGCCCGACGCAGTCGAAGTTGTCACTCGGTGCGATGACATAAGATTTGCGCGCTTAAGTGAAATGTATGGTTCAACGTCGGGACGCGCATCGCCAATCAGATGGGCACCGCTTGGCGCGATGTTGGAATTTCGGCATACCCACTCTACCGTACGGTACTGGAACGCCCCTGCGGACAATGTGCGACCACCAACGCGCCCCGAGGCTATGGGCTGATCAGATTTGTTAAGGATGATCCTTCATCACACATCCTGTCCTGACTGACAGGTGCCTTACAAGTCAGAATTCAGATCTTGAGGTGCTGGTGCTGGCAGGCCACAAGCGCCCAGGGGCCCCTCACCCGCAAGGCTGAGCGGCGTTGAGCCCTGCACCTAGGCCTGCAGAGCGGGCAGCACTCGGACTGCGTTAGGCAGTATCGCGCGCCCTCCCTCTTTGGCTGATGATCGTTGCGTGCAAGCCGTCACGACCCCAGAGGGGCGTTCGTCGAAGTCGTCGGCGATGTGGCTGACTGGCTGCGGCTGGTAGCTTGTGAGAAAGGGAACATCCTCTAAATTACAATGCTACAATTATCTTAACGCTTTGAGAAAAGCGTTTGGGTTACTGTACTGTGAAGGCTGAAATACTTAGGCGCAGCAGCTGACAAGAGCAGCAACGCACAGCGAATCCTCTGATACATCAGCGGAAGATTCCACTTGAAGCAGCAAACTACCAAGATAGTGGCAGGGCACCTCTTTTTTTATGCCCTGGTTCGAGAACAATAGCGGCTGGCCCACCTCCTGGAGACCCGCGGCCGCCTGCTGCCGCGTTCACTCGTCTTTTCCTCGCAGTGCGACCTCCGCGGCCTGCGCGTCGCGCCGCCGCCGCTGCCAGCTGATGGCGGCGTCGCCCAGCCGCCAGAAATGCGAGGGCGCCGACCGTCGAGTGGGACGGACGCGCCCGTTGAGGTCGTGCTCGACGGCGCGCCTGACTTGGTGATGGTGAATGTTGCGGCCAGATATTCCTCGAGGCGGAAGCGTGCCATGGAGCTTGGTGCGGGAAGTAGGGGCTTTGCAAAGCGCGGGGCAGCCGGGCCAGCACCATGCCCTCCTTGTCAAGCGGCTCCCCCTGTCCATGAGCAACACGCAGTCAGTCCTATGGCGCCGTCGCTGATCGCCGTGCGCGACGTCTGTCACAGGTCACGACTTTGCTGACGCAGATGAGCCAGGCGATCGCCGCGGCAGCGAGCATCGCGTCCTGGTGCATCGCGGCGCGATCGGCCGCGCCAGCAGCGCGAGCGGCGCGTCTACGACAGCGTCATCCTGAAGCTGCTCGGCGCGACGCGCGGGCAGATACTGGGCGCACAGGCGATGGAATATGCCGCCGCCGACGCAAAGTGCATGTGCGCGGGCGAGGAGGCGCTGGGTCCCGGTGTGCGCCGGGATGACGGTTGCCGGGCTGTTGATCTACGTTGAGCAGCAACTGCTGCTGGAAGACCCGGAGGGCGGCCGGCAGGGAAGCCGGCCGTTTTTCGACAGGACACGGATGTCCTGTCGAAAAATCCCGTCGAGACAATGAAATCGGCTAGGTTCGTCGCGGCCTCCACCAGCCTTGCTGGCCGAGCGCCTTGATAGGCAGCCTTGCGCGGAACATCGCCGAGGACGAGCGCGTGGTGGAACTGCACCGCCTGTGCCGGCGGCGTCGTCTTGTCCATTTCGCCCGCGATCAGCAGCGTCGGGGTGGTCACCTTGTTCGCATGCGCCAGCGGGCTTCGCTGGTCGAAGGTGCCCCCACGGGTCGTACGGAATCGCGTACGTATGTGCGCAGGCACGCGTGTGGCGTAGCGGGATGGTGCGCCGTGAAATACTGGCTGCGCATGTCGGTCAGCGGCGCGATCGCCACGCAGCCTGATGCCGCGTCGGCACCACCCGCGCATTGGCGGCGATGAAGTGGACCAGCAGCAAGTATGCTGACGTGGCGCCCGTGAAGCGCAGCCCGTAAACAATTGCGCTCCAAACCCGGATGCTTTTCCAGGTAAACAAGACGGTTTCCAGACCCAGCGTCAGCCGCTTGGTACCAATCAGAAGGTCGTTGTTGATGCCCCTAAGCCCTTGCAAATTGCTGATATTGAGGTATTCGAGCGGGTCACGCCGGATGCCATAGGAGTAGCGTAGCGCAGGCCGGGAACGGCTGCAAGGACTTCAGACCCCAGCATGGGCCAAGGAAACAGGTCCCAGGTGGGATCTCACGTCGCCGGGTTGTAGCCCTGGCGCATCATGGCGCAGGCGGTCGCCGCAGCCGTCGGGGCGGTGAACAGGCTAGCAGATCGCCGAGCACGGCGCGCAGCTGTGCAGGGCGCCGGTCGAGCGAGAGGCGGGACGCGGCACACACGTGTGTGATCACCGCAATGCTGGCTGTGCGCCTTCAGTATGCGCATACTCGGCAAGATGGGCCGCGACACTGCCGCTGGGCGGCGTGCTGCAGGGCGTCGGGTTGATGCCAAGAAGAAGCGGGTGCAGAGGAGAGGGCAGCACGCAGTCTCGATCACCTTTGCTTCTTCGACTAGGCACTAGGCGGTTGCGCCGGACGACAGTCCTTCAGCCAGATGACATGCCTATATTCGTCGAAATCCTCGACCGTGCCGGTCAGCTTGATGCCCTTGTTCGGCTTGAGCTGGAGCGAAAAGGCGGCCTGCCCCGGCGCCATATAGCAGACGATGTCGGTCTTGAACGGCGCCTGGTTGGGCAGGCGGATCGCCTGCTCATAGGGCTGGGGGATCTTGTAGCCGACGCGGAAATCCTTGCCGTCCTTCGTGACATAGTCGACCGTGCCGTCGATCGTGAACTGCTTGCCCTTGTGCACGATCCCGTCGGATGCGTTGTCGTCGCCCGCAGCACGCTGCTGCTGCATGACGCGCAACATGCGACGGGGCGCGATGGCCAGAATGCGGCTGCGCGATGTCGGCTGTCATGCTACCTCGCCCTGTGCACGACGGCGACAGGAGATATGGCTACGGCGCAGCGGCGACGCGCGCGCGGCAGAGGTAGCAGAGGTGCGGCGTATGAGCGCGGCGCGGCGCGCGGACGACGGCCATCCGCCGCTGCCAGAGGGCGCCGCGCGGCGCGCGATGCTGGATCCCCTGGGGCTGCTTATGGCGGCCACGAGCGTGCCCCTGGGCATCAGCTTGCGCCTGGACAGCCAGCGCGCAGCAGCCGCACTCGGCGACGCTGAGGACGCGCCCGCAGCGGCGCATCAACGCAGCAGCACGCACAGCAGCCGCGTCCGCAGCAGCTTCAGGGCCGCCGCCGGCGAGCGCCGCGCAGCAGCGGGACCGCGGCGGCGGCCCCGGGCGCCGCGGCGCCGTCGGTGGACGAGGCGGTGGCGGCGGCGGCGCGCCTGGCGTCGGACCCGACGCGTGCACGGAGCAGCTGGAGCAGCTGATCGCAGCGGCGGGGCCGGCGGGGGGCGGCGGGGATGGCGGCCCGGTGGAGGGCGGGGACAGCTGGGGCACGACGACGCAGTCCGCTGCCGACATCGCGCGGCGCATCGCGGAGTCAAACAGAGGTGCGGGCCCGGGCCGTCAGGCTGCGGTCGCGCCATGGAGGGGTGTGGGCGCGGCTCAGCAGCTGTGTGCCCCACGCACCCTCTCCAGGTGCCCAACACCGGTTGTCCATGAGTTTTCTGGCCAAACTGGCATTCCTTGCCACCTCCTCCCAGCGGCCGATGAGGCGGCCGGCGGCGTCGGCAGCGGCGGGGATGGCGGCGGCGGCGGCGGCGCCGGTGGCGATGAGGATGACGAGGATGAGCAGGCGGCGTATCGGGTGCGACGGTGAGCCGCGTGCGGTGGGACGACCACTTCGATATAGCGGACCGCCGCGCCTTTGCCGCTGCCATGGTAGCGGTGGGGGGTTGAGGGCGGTTGAGGGCGGTTGAGGGCGGTTGACAGCTGGCGGGGCGGTGGATATGTTGTTGCAGTCTTGGCTGCTTCCAAGCGGCTGCTGGGGTGCGCGCAGGCTGAAAGCAGCAGTGGTTGTTGTGCTCTGCGAGGGGCTTCGGTGCAAGGGGCGCCGTCTTGATGCGGCACCCGCCTGCATGCGACTGCTGGGTAGCTTTCAGCGGCGGGCGGCCCCTTGATCCACCCTGCCTCCTGCGCCAGCACTGCCCCATGACCACCTACCGTCAGAAGCCAAGCCCGGACCTATCCTCTCCCCAAACACACACATCCACTTGCGCGCGCGTCCCTCCGCGCTTTCGCACCGGCATGCTCGGCTCTCCTGTGCACCGCCCCGGCTGTCCCCCTTTTTTCTGGGAGATGTGATGTTGTGGTGCCCCTTCAAACCCGGCCCACCCCTTCTCGCAGGTCCCCAGGCTGGACGACGGCGCCGTGGACGAGCGCGAGCTGCGAGGCGTCGTAGCGGTGGGGCTGCGGGCACCGTGGAGGAGGTCGGCTCGGACCTGCGCGGCGGCCTCGCGGCCATATGGGGCGGCCAGCGCGACGGCGACGCGCTCGCCGACGTCGGCCGCCGACCCTCAAGCAGGCGTCGGCGCTGGCGGCCGTGCTGTACCACACCAAGCGGCTGGAAGAGCAGTACGGGCCGCCGCCGCCCGCGTCCGTGGAGCTGGCGGTCAAGGCGGCGCAGGCGGGGGCGGAGCCGACGATGGTGCAGCAGCGCGAGCAGCGGCGGTGCTGCAGCAGCGGTCAGACGACGCCAAGGGGCGGCGTGGGCCGTGAGGCGCTGGGCAGCGGCGCGCTGGGGCGTGGTGATGAATATTGACGCGAGTGTCGAGCCCCGGCTGACCTGCCAACGCTGGTCCTTGGGGTGATGGCTGCCTGCTGCCAGCGTAGACCCTATCGGTGATCGGCTGGTGTTATCTGCAACACCGGTGCATGTTTATCGTTGCGTTGGCAGTCTTGATTAGACCACTGAAAACGGTAAGCATGTAACGTTGACTTGCTTAACTGTGGAGTAATGAGTCTTTTTATTCCAATGTTGCTGAACTTCTACCAGAAAATCGCAGCCGCGCCGGTGGGAAAAGCGCCGCTGGTAGTGAAAGGGTGCGGAGCGCCTTGGCTCTCCGCCGGCCTGCCTCGCAGCCGCAACAATCTGAGCCAGCTGCACTGGGGACGGCAGCTAGCCAGCCGCATCAGCCGCGCAGCAGAGTGCCGATTGTTGCCACCTGGCTGCCGAGTCATGATCAGCCGCCGCGCCGGGCTGCGTACGCCAAGGCTGTGTTGCTCGGCTCCGCCCGCCGCCCGTGGTGAGGGTGCGGGCCATGAGGACGCCGCGTCACTTGCCCTTCCTCTCCACGCCGTACGCCTTGACCTCCTCATCGTTGGGCGGCGCGCCCAGCAACCGCGCTGCATTAGAGAGCAGGGCAGAAACCGTCAGGAGTCATGGCGCGGGCCCCTGGATCGGCCAGGCTCAGCAAGGCGTCTACAGCACAGCGTAACCATGAGGACGCCTATGCGAAACCGGAACGGGCGGCTACACCACCGGCGTCCCCGCGATGATTGGCGCCGCGATGATGGTCACCGGCACCTGGAGCGGCAAAGGGGTGTTCAATATGGAGCAGATGGACCCCGATCCCTTCATGGACATGCTGAACCAGCACGGCCTGCCGTGGCAGGTGAAGGAACTGGACGGGCCGCTCGAATTCTGATTGCTGCACGCAGTCCCGGCGCTGGCCGGGACTGCGTGCCAGCGAGGGAATTTATGACCGCCTATCTCGCGCCCATCGGGCTGCTCATCATCTCGAGCGCCCGACATCAAAATACAATTCATCGCCCGTTGATGGGCACCAGGGGCGGAAGGTCTGCGTCAGCCCCGCCTCAACGTGGCACCCGCTGCTGCTGCGCTGCCCTCACCGATGATGTAGCCCCACGGCGCCCCAATTGCGACAGCCGCGACCAGCAGCTATAATCCTCTGTCCGATAGGATGAGACTGCAAGGAGGGTGGGAAGGCATGCGTCTATGGCAGCTGCCTTGAGACACAGCCGCGCAGGCAATCGCGGCGCCAGCAGCAGCGGCAGCAGCACCACCAGCGCTGCTGCAGCGGCACTCACAGATCTGCGACCAGCTGGGGTCCTCTGAGATGACAGGGTACTTGCGCTCGTCTAGCACCACCGCCGAGGGAGGCGTGATTTGACGCAGCCCGTCTGTCATGGCTGTGCCCTGCTGCTGCCTGCCCGAGCCCTCGGCCGGTGAATGGCTCAGATCACCACTGCAGCCCTGTTCGTCGAGACGATCACACTGGACTGACGGTGAATTGCTTGTTCAACTCGCTCCGCACGCGCTCCCTGGTTGAGTGAGCACAGACGAAGTTGAGCGGCCCGTACATTAATTTAGTGCTGGACTACCACACTGTGCTCCGAACGCTGGGGACATAGATCTTAATTCAAGTAGTGCTGTCTCTTAGTCGCCGCCAGTCGCGATGCGGCACCTCACGCATAGCACCAGCCAGGCGCTCGCTTGCGGCGTGCTGTGGTGCCCAACCCCGCCAATCCCGCAGCAATGGCGGCACGACAGCTGCGCCAGCCCGCTGCAACCATGCGCAGGCGCACAGCAGTGGTCCATGCGAGTGTGGTCCGGCGCCAGATGGTAAGCGTCCGAGCTGCAGCATATGCGCGGTGAAACCAGTGGTGCCGACCGCGCAACACATGGTGTGAAGTGCATCCACGCGGTGTGCACACCCTGCAGGCCAGCACAGCGCATATGTCTGTCAGGGCGGCACCCCTGAAGCGCTCTCAGTGATGGCCAGCGACCGCTCGTCCCCGCCCGCAGGAGCAGACAGGCGCTGGGTCGCGCCGCGCGCGCAGGACGTCGCCCTGCCGCCATCTCCCTTCCTTGGCGGCGCCTTGCTGGCGCTGAGCCCCGGTGCGGGGCGAGCCGCTGTTCCGGCCGGCGATCCGGCAGCCCCCGCCGCCATGGCGCTCCTCCCAGCCACTTCGCACGCATCAGCGTGCTCCCTGCAGAGTAGCTGGCGAGTACTGCACTGG
>NNCB01001474.1:0-10697 GCA_002317545.1 Scenedesmus quadricauda | reverse complement strand
GAGCGGGGTAGGGATGTCGATTTCGTGGATCTTGGCCGACTGGTACAGGCGCTGGTTATGGCGTTGAGCCGGAAGATCAGGTTGGGGATCGGGCGTGTCGATTCAGCATGGGGTGTCCTTGAACACGGGGGCGAGACGGCGTGGCTATTGCATGCGCCCCCCCCCCCCCGCCGCACGCCGCCTGAGTCGTACTGCGTGGCCGAAGCCGCGCAGCTGTGATCCCTTGTCCTTCGCATTCCTACTCCTCGATCATTCAGGACGTTCACCATTTACACGCGCTCGGCCCTCACAACACCCTTCACCCCACCTCCTCCCCCCCCCTCCAAAAACAGCAGGTCCCTGCGCGACAACACCACGCTGCCCATCAGCGTGTACCACGTCAGCGGGGAGTCGCCATGCTCAAGGCGGCTGCGGAGCGCGGCTGGCTCAACGAGAGGGACGCAGCCCTGGAGGCGCTCACGTGCTTCCGCCGCGCGGGTGAGCGGGCGCGATCACGCTGTCAGTGGTGGCAGTAGCCAGTGCAAAGGCGCGCGTCGCGGGAACTCTGCTCGTTGCCCGGCGACGGTCCTGCCGTCGAGGCTGAGTGTTGGGGCTGGTACTGCGTCGAGTGTGACTGCTGCCCGCGTGGTAATGGCATCCTGCTATATTGTCTCGAGTGTGGATGTCTTGCTGATGTCATCTGTGCTCTGAACCGCCCCTCCCACCTGACTCCGAACCGTCATCAACGCCATACACGCCGCCTCGCCATCCGCACCCCCGTCCTCAGGTGCTGACATCATCCTGACGTACTACGCGGTGTAGGCCTCCAAGTGGATGGCAGGGGAGAAGTGAGCGGCGGGTGCGACGATGAGTGTAGATTAGGACCAACGAAACACGCTTGCCCGGAGAGCTGCCGCAGTATTTTGTCGACAGGCACCAGGCGATTGGCCCAGCTGAGACCAGGGGCGACTGGGAAGTCGCCGAGCTGGTCGGTGTCGATGAAGCATCAACGGGAGCGTCACCTTCCTCGGTAACAAGGCACGGGTGCTGCACGGCGAATGGCACCGATCTGGCCAGGCCCTTGGACTGTTGCGGCGGGTGATGCGAACCGGGTCTTTGTGGAGTGCAGGACCTAGCGGTATGCTGGCACCAGGCGGAAAGCAGGCCCTTGTCTGTGCGCCTCGGAAGCAGGTTGATGACCTGACTACAGGTGCTGCCAATCAGAGCTCTGCAGCTGCATTTTCATCCTCGTCTAAAACGTGGTTGATGGGGAGGCAGCAGAGCAATGTGGTGCACGTCCAAGCAGCAAAGCAATGATTTTTGCAGCAATGGGCTCAGCTCCTTATGACCGTACTGCGTTCGTGGCGAGATGAATCGTTGATAGCTCTATAGAACAGTGAGTGCAATAGCCTGCGGCCTGCTGGTGCACCGTCTCGGCAAAAGGAAGGCGTTCAGTGCCCTGATGGGCCAGTTGGGTGCTGTGTGCAGCTGGCCCCTGGAGCAGTATCTGCACAAACCTGCAGCAATGCGGGCCTCTGCCTGCAGCAGGTCATGGTTGCCAGTGCCAAGCGTTGCTGTGCTTGTGTCTGGTTGGGGCAGTTAGCAACTCACCTTGCGCGCACACTTTGTGCAATGCCAAACAGCACAACCTTTGCAGGCATCATGGTCCCCCGCAGCGCGGGGATGCGATCTATCGCGTTAGAGGAGGTGCCCGTATCCGGCAGAGGCGAAATCACGTGGGGAAGCCATTGCCATATCCTGATCGTCTGGCCGAACTCTCGACTTCGACATTCGGTCATTGGGCTGAGAACAAACCGCCGCCTGTCAGCCGGAACCGCGTTCTGCAGCTCAAATACAGAGTTGAGAGCGCCATGTCATTTCAGGTAAGGCATCCCATGTCTGCACCTGCAGAAACTTATACAGTAGATTCTCTTGTAAGCAGCTAGAATTTGTCGCTGTAAATCCTTGTACAGTACAAGAGCACCTGCACTTGGCAAAGTTACGGCGCAAAGGCGCCAAGCTCTTCAGTATCACCTTGCCTAGTAGTAGAAGCTAACGCATACCTGAGTTTCCACGACACCCGATTGCAGGGGCACGATCCGGCCGTTCGCGGTTTGACCAGGTTCGGGCTCGCGATCCTCCACGGTCGGGGATTTAAATCAAATTATGCATTTGAAACTCGTCCCTTGCGTCGTCTACCCGCCACGGCCTGCTCAGGGTCGTCTGTTGGCCGCCTGGAAGGTGTCAGCCAATGCTGGCCAGGGGGGTTGTCGGTGCCTCATCAGTGCCTGCTCTGTATGCATGCGTATCTGGTTGGCTCATGCCAAGCCTACGAACTGTGCCGGGATATTGCCCTGGTACAAATCGGAAAGCAGACAACCATCCTGCACATCCTCCCTTTGCATACAACGCTCACCATGGGGTACAATTGCCTGTGCGACCCGCGGGTCAACCTGGCTTGGTGCATGGGACGTCGAAGATGCGCCACACCCCGCATCATCGGGCGCTATCCTCGCCGCCGCCATGAAGGCCGCATCCATCCACGCGCCACGGGCCGCCCGTCGCGGCGCAGCGAGCTGTGGTAAACTGCCGGGCTTTCCATGGCCTGGAGCCCTCGATACCTGGGCGGACTCCTCTGACGCTGGCATGGGCCTCGGATCGCCGGGCACGGCCTATCGGTCGCGCCCAGCAAGTGGATGTCCGCGACCGGCGCAATCGGCCGGTCAAAGGCTAGGGTCGAGGTCGAGGAGTGGCGGTGCTGGGGGGAGCAGTGTGGGTGCATAGCGCTGACCTGCGATCCACGCATCGACGGTATTTGACCATTCCTGCATCATGTGGCGCCTCTGCTGCTCATATTCGGCTTTGTTGTACACGCCCCTCGACGAGCGGCCGTCTTCATGCGCAAGACATTTTTCGACCCAGTCACTGTTGAACCCCATCTCTTCAGTTCAGAAGCGTCGAACCCGTTCGGCGCCACCAATAGACCCACGGGATTGGAACCCGCGACAGCGGCGCCCTGCCGCTGCTGCTGCTGCTGCTGCTGCTGCTGCTGCTGCTGGCACGTGCGGTAGATCTTTGGCAGCCCCACAAAGACTTTCCTGCCATACCAACATCCTTCGGCACTGCCGTGATCATGTTCTTGGTAAATGGTTCGATTTCCTTGCCTGCTGCATAACCTCGGTGCTGGACCAGCCTGCCACCGCCGCCACCACTGCTGCCGCCGTTGCCCGTTGTTTCGTGCGCGGCGCCGGCAGACGATGCTCGGCACCGCCCTCTCTCAAAGATGGCGACCTCCACCACGGACTTGAACCCGGCGGAGGGTATCCAGGTGAGCGTAGGTACCAAGCCGGTCTTTTTTTACCAAACGAAGAAGCTCCTTCCCCCCCGCTGGCAAGCTCGCCTAGCTACAAGCGCTCGCCGCGTGTCAGCCATCACTACAAACCGCCCGACTATTTGCAGCGTATACAGCGATTTGCAGCTGGGAACATGCACCTGCCTCGTATGCTTGCCACTCGTTTGCCCCGCTTCTATACAATTGTCAAAGTTCCGGTCACCAGAGGCACTACGGATACCACTGAAAGCCAGAGTACACACCCTTGGCTGGTAGCCGAGGCGTTGTCAATTTAACAAGCAACTCGTCAATTACGAAATTGAACTAATTCAGACAGCGTTGCACAGATCTGAAGTAGATCGCGATTGAAGCGGAGGCTGTCATACTCGCGGAATAGGCATCGTCGATATGCGTAAATGATTGGAAGCATCTGCTCATCAATGCGGCATCTCGTGTGGATGAGCAGCAGCACAGCGGGCGCATGACCACGAGCAGCAAATGATGCATGAGCTCAAGTGCACATGCGGCTCACGCTTGATGACGCACACACCCATTCGGCGCAACCATATGCGCGCCCGGAGCGGCCTCAACAGCGCGGCTCGCGTCGCGGTAGCATGAGCCGGAGATCTGCAGACGCTATCCGCCTCGATGGCACCCAAGGCCATGGCGGCAGCGGCGAAGGAGCCTGGTTGGGATGGTAGGCAGTGCCACGTCTTTGTTCATGTGGTGAGCCTTCAGTGCTACTGTGTGGCTGTATCCTGGGCCGTGGATATTTATGCCGCGCACTGTACGCGCCTTGCCGTGTAGCTTTTGCTGCTACCGGGTCTGACCTCCCCTTGCACGCTGCATGATTTGGACAGCACGTCTCAATACGACTGCAATCATCTTGAGTCGACCGATTGCGGCATGGACGTCTTCTTGCGCAGCGACCATCCGATCGACGACGCGTCGCGGACAAATTGCGCGAGGTCGCTGCAGCTCCTGATGCGATGCAAATGCTGTTCGGAGAAGGCGGTTTGATCGCCTCCGGGTGGCGCCCTGAAATCTGATTCTGTGTCCCCGCGAAGGCAGGAGCCCATCACCCGCCGGTTCAAAGTTGCACGGACCGGAGATGGGTCAGTATCGGGTTGAACATGCCCAGCATGTTCAAGGATCGTCCGGGTGGACGATCCGACCCGATCTCCTCCGGGATTCAAGGTCCAGGGGCCTACATTAATGTCTGCGTTGCACGTGGGTGTGCATGCTGCATGGCATGGCATGGCGTGGCATCGCATGGCGTGTTCCATGCAGCTGCAGTGTTCCCCAACATGAGGTTCGCTCTCTCTCATGGCCCTCAGCTTTGACTCAACAGGCATGGATCGTCTTTGGGACTCAGCAGTGGACGCATATTGGAAGGTGTCAGGTAGTTGCATTGTGGGCAATCTCGCGTTAGTGGTCGCTCAGGGCTGGGTCAGCCTCTGGCGAACACTCTCGAACCCAGACACGATAAGTAGGCATAGGGGGCAGCAGCCGACCACCGCCCTCATGGACTCCCCATCCATCGGACTCTCCAATCCGTACGGCCTCGCACCGCATGGCCCCGTTAACAATCAGGACATGCGCCGTCACGCTATTATATTGGCGGCTTTGGTCAGCTATATTTTACTATCCACCGCTCTTGGTCATAATCCCGTCGTGCAACTATTCCGTGCGCTCGGCCAGCTTTTGTTGCCTCGCTTAATGGCCCCGACCCAATATGCCTATTCCCTTCAAAATAAAATCAGCGTCTGGCAACTCAGAAGGGTTTGCAGAAAGCCCGCTGATACTCTGCTCGCGGCCCTAGAGTCGATCATATGTAAGAAAACCCATATTTCCATGCCTTCATGGCCGAGATCATTCAATTGCATCGCGGCAGATTTTGACCTTGAGCTGGCGGGTCCATCAACCAAGGCCCCTCATGCGACGCTAAGTTGCCTTCAAAGTCACTAGAAAATTTTTGCAGGCGCGGCATCGCGTGTCGAGCGTGGCGCGGTCCGCTGCTGCGTGCAGTGCCGACGCGCCTGCTTTTGCAGCTGGCTATTCTCAACTGGCTCGAATTCGGCAACGGCGGCGCGCGCGCATGATCCGAAGGCTACCGCGTAATCATGCCCGACCTGCGAGTCCACGGGTCGAGCACGCGCCGCACGACGAGGAGTTTTATCCACCCGACGTGCTGGTACAGCAGCGCCAGCGAGTGCGGGCGCATGGCGCACACAACGCCTGCGTCGATTGGGTCCCGGCGCAACAGGCACCACGCAGCCTGTTATGCATCTAGCAGCTGCTGGCCTGTGCAGCATCCCAGGGTTCTGGCCAGAAGCACGTGCTTGCTGGTGCTGCATCGCCCTCGACCAACCATATCCACCCTGCTGACCAGCACCGCTGGCGAGCTTCCAGAGCTTGTCTGCTTGTGCGGGCGACATTGGGTTCATTCTTGAGCGGCGTCGTGAAGATCGCGAGCACCAGCGCGGTAATGAAACCGAGACCGACGAGAAAACCGAGCGGACGAACCATGGCTGTATCAGCTCCTATTAAAGTCCGGCGCTCAGGCCGTTGCCGAAACCGACTTCACGTCGGTGGCATGTTTGGCGAGGACCGCTTCGGTAATCGAATTCGGCATCGGAAGCGGGCGTTCGATCCGCGACACGATCAGCAATCACCCGGCGCGCGCGGATCGATGTGATCATATTCGACCGCATAGCCCGGAACGACCATCTCGACTGTTTCGAGTCCCGGCATCGTGCGCAGCATCGCGAGTTGCACATCGGCGGGAAGCGAGGTCGAAATCCCGTTCGGATAGACGAGATGCGTGTCGAGCCCCTCGGGTTCGAGGAAGACCTGATGCCCGTCGCGATCGGCGAAACGGTGGATTTTGTCTGCCTTCGATACAAGGTGCGGCGGCCCTCGCCCAACGTGTAGAGATTGGGCGTGGTGGGCAGGCCTTCGCAAGGATGATGGCAGGCGCAATCAAAAAAAGGATAATAGCTTGAATATTTCAAGAAAGAACTCCAATGAGTGCGGAGATTTGTTCTAGGAATCTCTCTAGGGCTGCTTCTTCCAATCCAGAATAAAGCTCCAGCTGGCAGTTCCCTAATGAGCTGTGATACAGCCTGCTCATCCTCAACCACACGTCAACCATCCCTCTGCCTATGTTGCCGTGCTGTCCTCTGCTCTGTCCTACCTCCGCTCAGCCTGTACGACCCCCCTCTTTCCGGCTCCATCACCTTGCTGCGGCAGCTGGGAACCTCATCTTCGTGTGTCACGCCGGCCTCCCGCGGTACAGCACCTCAAGTGCACCGGCTCGGCGGGCTGTGGGCGAGAATGATTCGCATGATTACCGCTACTTCCCCGACCGCGACCTTCTTGCCGCCCCGAGGTCAACGAGGCGGTCACACCAGTAGCGGACCTGGCGCCTGCTGCACTACGGCATGGCGCGGGCACACCTGGCGAACGGCGCGGCGCACAAGTCCACCTGCTGACCGCCGAGGACGCGGAGGCCTGTGCAGCGCGGCTGCCAAGGCGGCAATCGCGTCCGAGCAACGGCTTTACGCAAGCTCGTTCTTGCAACGCCTTTGACGCCCAGGTGGGCGTGGGGGGGGGGGGGCTAAGGTCCCACGAGTGCGCAGGGCTCAGCGCTGATCCAATATTTCAAGGATGACGCGACCGCGTTCAACGCCCGAAGAAGGGCACGATCAGCGGCAAGGGCGTGCTCAACAACCGGATCAGCGAGCACATCTTCACGCTGCTCGGCGCGATCGGCACTTCGCGACTCACTTCATCCGTCCGGCGCAAACGCGCACGCCGACGCATGATCCGCAGTGGCAGACAGCGCCGCCATGCGGTCGGACATCCCCGAGAACAGGCGCGCGTTTGATGTCGACATCTTCCAGGCTGGATCCAGGGCCGCGACGGGCTACACTGCGTGGAACCGCCATCTGCAGGCAAGTACGCAAGGATCTGTGAAGAGGTGCACTAGCGTTACCGGCCCTTGCGCGCTTGGAGACATAGCGCGAACGGGTGGGGATGCAACGGGGTCCTGAAGAAGAGGTGAAGCAAGGCTTTTTTTGATGTCGGGGCTTCGAAATCGATGCGACACGCAAGGTCGGCAAGGCGAAGCTGACGCTGCTCAGGCTTGCCTGATCATCTGCCGCCGCACCATAAGCAGCCCGAGCCAGCTCACCACACCCGCCAGCGCCAGATAATAGCCGACCGTTTCGGTTCCGCCCCGCTCCCAGGCCTGTGGCGTGATCGCGTCATCACGTGCCACGGCGCCTCACATCATCGGCCACTGCATGGCGGGCGCCCAGCGTTCCGACCGCAGCCTGTACAATCCCTTTCAGGCGCTGAAGACCAGTTGGGAACTGACGCGCGGCAATGGCTGGGCGATCTTTTTCTTCCTGTTTCTGGTGACGGTCGTCATCTTCATTGCGGCGATGATCGTCGGTCTGGTCGTGAGTTTGATGGCAGGCGCCGGGGCGGAGTCGGGAATATCGGCAGCGGAGCTCGCGGCCGCTTCGAGGCCGACGGCGGCGAATTCTGGGGAGGAGGCGCTCGGCTGTTCGATGCTCGGCGGCAGCGCTCTGCCAGCCTGGCCGTTCGTTCGGCGGTCGGAGCGTTTTTCAAAAATCGTCTGCTGCCGATGCTGCGCCGACCGAGTTCCTGGCGCCGGGCTTCGACGCAGCAGCAAACGGCGACGCCTTTGCGCGAGCGGAAGCAGTGGCGGGGATCGCCCTCCGCCGCCGGCGAGCCTGCAGGCTTTGGCCAGAGACGCCGGCGAGGGTGGCAGCGGAGGCAACGGCGGCTTGGGCATGGCCCAGCACCTGAGCTATGCAGCCAGCAAGGAGGGCTCGTCCCTGATCAGGGGAATGCTGCAGGCAGCGCTGCAAGCTGAGCGAGGACAGCCATGGGTGGAGACGCTCACGTGGTGCCACGAGAAGTGCCTGCAGGCGCGCCAGCAGCAGCAGCAGCATCAGCAGCACAGCAGCTGCGATGGCCCCCTCGTCAACGCACGACGTGCGCGGCCCGGCGGCAGGCGCGCTCACCGCGGCTGATCCGACAACGTCTATCAGCTGCCCGATGGGAGCTCTCCTGGCGGGGCGGCGCCAACAGCGCAGGGAAGATGGCAGGCAGCAGGGGGAGCCGCGTGCAGTGCGTCCCAGGGTTGGGCAGGGGCTCGCGGGGGCGCAGGAGCGCAGCAGTCAGCGACAGTTGCACCCCAAGTGCAGCTGGCACCCGGGCCAGCCGTCAGGGCAGCCGCGCCAGCCGCGCCGGTGGTGCAGGCAGTGGTCGCGCAGCAGCCGCCGATGGCGGTGGCTGCGCAGCCGCCGATGGCGGTGGCTGCGCAGCCGCCGGCCGTCGCCCTGCAGGTGGCGGCAGCGGCGGCATGCCCCGCCGGGCAGGCAGGCGGCGGCGGGGCTGGCGCGGACGGCATCGAGCCGTGGCACAGGCAAGAGACGCCTGTCATGGTGCTCGACGCCATGGCGGTGCAACGGCCCAGCGGCCCACGAGGCGCGCTTGATGCGTGGAGGCCCGCCGTGGCGCCCGACAAGCTGCGAAGTACTTCAAGATGCGCCGGACCGGGGCCTGGTCACTGACGTGGATGACAGCAATACGCAGAATGGCCGAGGCGGTGGCGAGGGGCTGATCGCCCCCGACGCGCGCATCGTGCAGGCCAGGAGCTCGCGCAGGATGACGCGGTGCGTGACGAAGGAAGGGGCCACTGCCGTACGGTGCCGGATGGCGGGCGGATGCAGACATGGTTACCCGCCCGGTACGCACCACCCCATAAACTACCCACCATGCACGGTCCTTGTGTGTCACAAGTTAGATGCCACAGGCCAGCAGAAGGTTGTGGATTTCCACTGTCGTAGGCAGGCGCACCCAACTTCACAGCCTCCCACCTATCCTCACACATCCCTGCCAAACCTCGCAACGAGCAGAGTAAAGGCGACCTGTAAACTTCAGGGCGTCTCTCCGGCTGGCGGCGTGGCGCGTGCTTCTGCTGCTGATGGCAATTTCAGCTGCTCGACGGGGCGAGACAGCTGCGCGCCTGGTTCGCAAGGCGCACTCGTGCAGGTCGAGGTGACGCTGCTGGCCAGTGCGGTCAACGGGATCGGCCCATGATGGTGTGATCCTGTGTGCTTGCGTTGGCAATCCAGGGTGGCACCATGAGGTTCAAGGTCAGCGGTGCGAAGGCCTTGCATCACAGGCGCCGTGCCTGTGCCCAAGCTGGCGCGCCTTTGGCTGCTGCCGATCTTGCTTCTCTGCTGGCTCTTGGCCATGGCGTCCAGCGCGCTTCCTGCTTCTGAGCGCTTGCCCTTCATTGGCTGTCTTGCACAGCAATAATTGCTTCTAGCCCCTGCCCCTCTCCCTCAGCTATCTGCCCGTTGGTGCGCATACGCCACATTGTTTTTTCGCTGATGTGGCGATCTGCCAGGACCGTGCATCAGCTGCGCTACAACTTCGTATCTGAATGCCCCAGGTTTGCCTTCTGCGCCAATCTCTCAAGCGTGCTCAAGGTCGCTTCCCATGTGTCTTCGCTCCAGTGCGCTAACCTGGGCGGCGTTGCAGCGTGGCTGTAAATGGCGCGACACTCTCATCTTTTGATTTCGCGCGCGCTGTCAAATCGGTCTTCGTTCAATGCGGCCCGGGGACGTTTCTTTTTCCAGCCTGGTTTTAATTTCGTCTTGGCGTTCTCTTTCCTCTTTGCAGTAGCGATGCAAATCCTCATCTAAGACCGTAGGTAGGATGGCCCGGCTTATGGTGAAGTAAATTGCCTGCTACCAGCAGGGTTTTTGAGTTCGGACGTGAGATTGCTGCCCCGGGGGACGGCGGGCTGGTGGCATTTGGCGGGTCTGGCAGGCATTCCGCTCGGGGCTGAGTAATGCTTATCATAACCACCCTTTGTCTTGGCGGGCGTAGTCGAGCGTCAGCCCTGGTGGGCGATAAAAATCCGATGTGATGACCCAGTCATATGATCTCGTCCAGCAGCACAAACACGGGGCAAGAATCCAGAGCGCCAGCGCTGCGAATATCGAGTGGAATCGGCGGGTATGTCGACAGCTCGGCAACACCTGATGTGGAGTGAAAACCCGTATATGAATGGCCAGCATCGCATTCACCAGCATTATCTAACAGTAGCGCAAAATAAGCTGATTGCCACGAGCACGCAATACGTTAGCGTCGGCGGTCAGCCGTTGCCCCTGGGACGTACCTACAAGGAAGACTTTCTGCGGCAATTTCTGTTTCGGTAGTTGGCGGGTACCAGCCGGTTAGCGAAGCGGCGTCAGTTGCAAAGAGGCTAGTTTCCAGCTTCCGCCCTGCCGCACGCAGGAAAGCCGTGACGTATCAAAGCTCGTCCGTAGACGGGCAC
>NNCB01001473.1:0-10697 GCA_002317545.1 Scenedesmus quadricauda | reverse complement strand
AATGATGGGTTATCGGTCGATCTACTTTCAGAAAACCAGGCTTTAAATACAGGTATTTTTCTATTAAGTTATACTTGTTCTGGCATTTCGTATGATTTCAAAGCTACACCTTCAGCCTACCCCCTCCAGGTTGCGCGATCAGCGTGGGCGTGGCCGTGCTCGGCCAGGGCGCCGACATGGGCACCCTCCTGGCCAAGTTCCGCACGACACGGTCAGCAACATGATCGTCATGCTCATGCGGTTCGTCACCAGCGCGGAGATCCAGGCGCGGCAGGAGCACTTTGCGCCATTCGTGCTGGGAGCAGGGAGGGTCGGTTATCGGGAATAGCAATGGGCTGGGTGAGGGGGGTCAATGCGTTCCGCTACGGCCTGGCTGGGCGTGAGCGACGTGCGGGTGTGGATCGCGATCGCTTCGCGCTGATGGGCTTTTATGACCTGGCGTTGCTCCGCGATGGTGGGGGGGTGGGAGCCGGGCGCTGGCGTCGAAAGCGCGCTTGACACCAGCCACGCATGTCGATCTGTTAGGTTGTGGCCGACCGCGCGTGCGGATCGCCACACGTCGGAGAAGCGACATCGACACTGTCGCCGGCTCCCCGCCCTGCCTCATCCCCGGGCCCCCCCACGCACACCGCAGGGTGTGGCGGACATGGATGTGCCGGACTTTTGCCGGCGCTTTGTGGAGCCATGGCTGAGGAGAGCGACCACCTGCACGCGCAGGCACTCTGCGACGCACTGCAGGTGAGCAGGGCGTGTGTGTTCATGCATTGGGGCGCGCGCGTGTGTGTGTGTGTTGTGTTGTGTGCATGTGCTCGTGCTGCTGTGTGCGTGAGCGCATGCAGGTTGGCATGCGAGTTTGAAGGGGAGCAAGCGGGATGTTGTGGGTGACAAAGGAAGCTGCAGGAAGGTGGCTTGGTTGCCAAGGCCTGCGAGGCGCAGGGAGGAAACCGTGGGCCAGGGGTGACTGCGCAACACCTGGGTCCCTGCATTGCAATGAGCACGCCTGCGATTCAGGCGTTCGGCGCGCGAACATGAAGCCGGTGATCAGCAGGTTGACCACAAAAGTCGAGCCCGAAGAAAATCCCCCAGCTTCGCGTCTCCTCGGGCTGGACATTGGCGCCGCCGATCAATGTCGCGGCGAGCGCGATCATCGACCGGAGGTGCTGAGCACCTTGGGTCGGCCGTGGTTCCTTGGAAGTGCATCCCACCAACCCACCCGGTTTCCCCTTCGCCTCGCCCACCCGGTCTGCCCTCCAAGCATTGCACCCTGCTGCCCTGCCCCACTTCAATAAGCCCCAGTCACCATCCACCCGATAACCCTCAGGTGCCGCGTACCTAGTGCTTTCGGGGCAGCCTTCGGCTGCGCCTTTTGGCGCGGCGGGGGGCTGTTTCGGGGGAGCGGCTTTCGGGCGCGCCACCTGTTTCGGCGTCGGCGCGGGCGTCGGTCTTACGACCGGTTCGGGCAGCGGCGGTGCCGGCATCGGTTCGGGCGCCGCGATGTCGACATTGCTCTTGCTGTACCGCCCCGGGCACTCGATGTGGCTGTGAGTCGATTGTTCCGGGTAGCGGCGTGTTTGGGGTTTGATTATCCCCACGGCAGGGCGGGGAAGGCTATCCGGCGCCGGTGGAATTTCTACATCGGCGTCGACGACATCGACCGCGCCCGCGATGCGGTGGTCGCCAATGGCGGTACGGTCACCAGCGAACCATGCAAGCAGCGGCCCCGCCTGCGCCATCGCGATAAGCCATGCACGCAGCGCCGCGGTCGGTTTTGTCGGCCCGCGCAAATCCTGATTACCCAGAAAATCCCCCTGATAGACACCAGGCCGGAGTCGCGCCTGATTACCGATGCGCAGCTCCAGGCAGCTTCCAGGCCGGCACAGCCTGCAGGCTGCGCTGGCCCGCTGTCTGCCGCTTGACCACGTGCGTGGTGTGTGTTGGACATGCCCGCGTGATCCCAGCTATTCCTTGCCTTGCGACCTGGATCCCCGATCCTTCGCATCATGCGTACACAGCGCCGGCGCACACCCAGTCGGCATTGCCCCTGTCGAGCAAGATCGTGGGCTACCGCAACATGCATGACAAGACACTGAGCCCACCAATGCTCGACCGCCTATTTTTTGCTTGGAATCCTGTGGTGCTACACAATGTACGTGTGTCTTCAAACCGGCCTTCATGACATCGCTGCTTGTTTGCCGCGCCTTCCATGGGAATTTCTTGGGATCAGGCGGACTTGGATCGGCTTACTCCCCGTTGCCGTCGACGGCCCGCCACGCTTAGCCCCCTGTTTATACGTTCACAGCAAGCAGTAGTTGCTTGGCAGCTTCGGGCTGGGCTACCGAATGCCTTCCCAGACAAGGGCCAATGGGCTGGTTGTCTCCGGCAAGCCTGGTTCCGGAAAGACCATGCTGTCCCGTGCCGTCCTTCGCCGTCACCCTCCGACGCCGGCAATGGCCGGAAGGGCGGCCGGCCAACCAGTGCTGGCCATCAACATGACCAATGCCCGGGAAGCGAAAACGCTCTACAGCCGGATCCTGGTCCGGTTCGGAGTTCCTGAGCCCAGCCGCTACTCGGGAAGCGACCGGGAGCGCATGGTGATCAAGCTCTGCCCTTTTGCGTATGTGTCCAGCGTAGTTGCAGCGGTTTGACACGTGCGACGGGCTAGCAAAGGTGTCGACCTAACAACCGTCCACACAGGCCATCGTGAATATGTGTGTAGCGGGCGACCACAACCCACCAGCACACCGAGGGCAAGCAAGGGCCCAACAAAGCCCAGCAGCACCTCCCAACTACCGTGCACCGACGCGGCTCCGCTCACGCAGCTCAAAGGGCAGCGCCGCAAACAGCGCGACGCCGCGCGCGACCCAGTGCCCTGCCGGCCGGCCGCCCCCATCCAGGTCGACGCTCATGACCATTGGTGGATGGCCGGTGGTCGACACCGTGCCGGCGCGCTGCACGGTCTTGTACAGGGGGCACTCGTGCCGCGCGCCGCAGCGGCAGGGACCGGCGCGGCGGCGGTGGCGTGGCGGCGACGGCGGTGGCGCCCGGTGTGCGCGGCCAAGACGCATCAGGACGAGGACCAGCGACGACTTCGCCTTGAGAAGCTGGGTGGGGGGCACGCCCGCGCCGTCGGGGCTTCTACGATCCATTTTACAGCCCCTTTGGTTGGGGTGGTATGGGCGGGGCGAGGCATGGGTATGGGCTGGGGTGGCTGGGGGTATGGCTCGCGAGTTGCAGAAGCTGGAGGCGAAAGATGACCCCGGTCACGGAACCGCTGCGTTGCAGCAAGCACCATGGGCTTGTGGGAGCTTGACGTATTGTTGTAATCGCAGGGGGATTCATGACGTTGCTGAAGTGGCCTGTTTCGCACAAACACTCCAGCGTAAACCGGCTTCATCCCGACCGGCTCGGGAAGAAAGTTTAGCCAACAGGAGTGTCACCCATGTCGAACAAAGCCACCCCGACCCCCGCCAAGGCCCTGCTGAATCCCGGCAACCACGCGTTGGTTCTCATCGATTTCCAGTCGCAGATGGCCTTTGCCACCAAGTCGATCCCCGCCGAACTGCTGCGTAACAATGCCGCGCTCGTCGCCAATGGCGCCGCCGGCTTCGATGTCCCCACCATCCTGACCACGGTGCCAAACTGGCCAAGACCGGCGGCTCGGTCGTCGTCGATGCGCGGATCGGCGTACAGAACGACCGGTTCAAGATCATGGCCTATGTGCGGGGGCCAGGGATCAGGGAAGGGGCAAGGCGTGGAGGGATCGACAGACGCGGGGCGGCAGTTCATCGTGCCTCCGAAGGGACGTAGCGCAGCCCGGTAGCGCACTTGCATGGGGTGCAAGGGGTCGCTGGTTCGAATCCAGTCGTCCCGACTGGGAAACAAGGTACTTATAGTCAAGGCAGCAATCCGCCACCACCCTTGCGCCGCGTGCGCGAGCGCTCGCGCGTCACACACGCGCAACACCTGTGGGAAGAAGAGCCCGATATCAGTGACCGAGGGCGGCCCTGCGCCACCCAGCCCCCTATGAATCTCGCCGCTCAAGCAGGTCGGCCACCGATGCCGCCAGGGGCTTCAGGCTCGGGTATGCCTTGGCCGTCCACGCCTCGGGGACCTGTCGAGAGCGGGGGGGATAGCCTGAGAGGCAGATGGCAGATGTAGCTTGGCGTTAGGGACTTGGTTCGAGTGCCCATTCTCTGGGCAGTTTGGCAAGCGCTTGGGCGCAAAGCGGCCCGCCAAGCCTGTATCAGGCGTCTCGATGCGCTGAATGCGTGTGGCATCGTATGGCGCCGCGAGATGTGGGCGCGGCATGAAGGTCTCCCCGACGAGGAGAGCCTCGAAAGCCTGATGGGTCAGGCGTCGAGCGAAGCGGCGGCCGCCTTTGGCGACCGCCGTTACACACAGCCCCGCAGCAATCTCTGTCTGCGTGTGATGCAGCTTTCGTCATGACCGTCGGACTGGCCATCGAGGATCCGGTACTTTGTGCAGGTGGCGCGGCCAAAGCAGCCTGGAACCTGATGCCGGCACCCTAATTAAAACCTCCAGGATCGGCATCACAGCCGCCCGGCCTCCGTCGAAAAAACGAACACTGACCCGTGCAGTAGCAGCCTCCTCCTCAGTCCCGCCCCCTTCACCCACCTGGTTGTCGTAGAGGCTGTAGGCCACGGCCTCCAGGTCGTCGGCTCATCACCACCAGGCCCGCAACGCCTGGGCATGCTGTTCGTGCTGTCGATGCCGATGGCGTTGTACCTGGGGACCCGGGGCGGGTTGCTGGGCTACCGCCAGGTGGTGCGTGGTTCGGCGCGTGCGCGCTGCTGTTCTATGGCGATCTACCTGACCAATCTGCGCGTCGAGCAAAGTCTACCGACACGCACGCAGCGGGGCCCGCTTCGGCCGCTCAGGCATAGTCCTTGCTGACGAGTCCCGCGACCGGCGTCCGCCAGTCGGGGCCGCCCCCGACGAGCCGCCGGTCCGACGCCGAAATCTTCAGCGTTTCGGCCAGCAGGTGCAGGCCCGCCGGCTGCCCCGTCCGGCCACCAACCGGATGCACTCCTGCAGGCACTGTTCATGGACTCGGCGCGCGGCAGTCGGGGACGATGTGGGCTGACCTTGGCAGGGCGCTTGAAGGAGGCGCACCCCCGAGCAAGGGTCGGCGATGACAAAGGTAGACTGGACTGGCCGCACAATAAAACGAGTCAGTTGCTTCTTGAAGGCAAGGACTATTTTTCAACGCGTTGGCAGTTGGTTGTAACGCCATCAAGCATATGGTAGCGGCTCTGCTCAAAAAGTTATGCGACTCTCCGATAAAACCACCGTCAAGGCGTCGCCGCGTTAGAGCCGCCAATGGTGTAGTAAGCTGAGTCCCGCGTATTTTCCCGATGGAAATTCCGCGAGATACGCCCTGAATGCCTCGACATTATTTTCGGCCACGCGCCTTTCCACAGCAATTCCTCCAGCCCACGGCGTTCGCCCTCGCGGCTGCCGCCGCCGGACGCGCGCGGCGAGAGCCAGCGGGTGCCCGGCATCCCATACGACTCGGCCGCTGGCTGCCGCCGGGCTCGCGGCGAGGAATGAGGGCGCCTTGGTCGAGTGCGACGTGCGAACTGGCGCCCACGATTTCCACACCGCCTTCTATGTCGTGGCGGCGGTCGGCGCTGTGGCCACGCTACTGTTCCTGCGCCTGCCAAAAAATGCGGGCCACCAATCTGATGGGTGGCCGAACTGCATTGAGGCGCTGGCCTGACCTAAGGGTTTTGTGCGTTGCTTTTCCTTCTCTGTGCTGTCACCTCTTCGCAGGTGATGCCACCAGGGCGCTTTGGTGCGCATATTAAGGTCTTTATATTACTGCTGTCGCCTTTTCTATGTGTTCAGTTCCTGGAGGGCGGAGTATATCGCTTACGGGGGCCAGGGGGTATGAGGAGACGTTTCCAACAAACTGCGGTGGAAGCAGACGGCCGTGACGTCGGGAAGTGACGGTAGCGTCTCCACGGAGCGCCGATCTCCCGGTGACCTGGCCGAAAATCTCTCACACGGGTGCAGCGGGTCAGTCGGGTGATTCGACCCCGTTCGTTCGCGCACGATGTGCCATCTCACTACGCATCGCTCCTTCGCCAGCGCTCATTATCCACCTGCCATTCGCCATCGCTGTTTAGCTGCAATACCGCACCTCCTTTACCAACTCACAGCCGTTGCCTAAGGTCCCGAACGGGTAAGAATGCTTCTCCTCCAGCACCTGGGTATTGTAATGCAATACCTGCACGTTGTCAAACCATACATCTTTACCTATAGTCTGGTTATCGACATACACCACCACAAAGCCCGGCTCATTGGTACTCACCACAGTGGCAGACAGGTTGTGGGATGCGATAAGTCCGCCTTGATCAATCCAAGGTCTTTGCGGATACGTCCATGACCACTGAACCTGGTTATTCACGCGGCACGTTCATTTAGGTCCTTCCAGACTTTCCACTTTCGCTTTCATAATAAAACTTTTTGATCAGGGCGTTGATGAGGGGGATCTTGAGACTCTGTCACGATGCCGCCGTAGTTGATCTCAGTGAACAGGAAGCGCATGGCACCTTGCACGGCACCTGGGGCGGTTTGACGGGGGTGCGGATGCGGGTCTCGAATCAGCAGTGGAGCTGTTGTGCATTTCGAATGTAACAACGATGTGTTTTTGAACAGGTTTGTCGATCAAAATTCGTGACCATTGTGGTGGTGATTATTGTCGGCTCCCGGCGAGCACGTGATACAAGGGCGATCAACCGGCGCGGAGGGGCGGTATGGCGGTTTCCCGTTTTCTGATCGGCGGCGTGGCGAGCGCGCTCTTGCTCACCGGCGGCCTGTTCATGTGATGGGATACGCTTAGGATCGCCGAGCATGCGGATCTGTCGCAGAGGGGGGAGGGCCTCACCGTGGAATTTAAACGACTCCATGAACTCCCTACATCGAGCCCGGCCACAGTCAGGTCCTCGCATGGCCGTGAAGTCGTAGCTGCACGCGTATTCACTGGGTCGCGTCGGCTATGGTGTGTGTGGAGATGGGGAGGGACATGCAGCGCGAGTGCTCGGACGTGTTCCGCTCTTTTCGTGTGTGGAGTGGGCGATTGCAACGCAGTCCTGTTCGTGATCGGTTATTTTCGGCCGCAGGAAGCCACGCCTCGCGGGCCGCCGCAGCGTCGCGACCCCGGCGGCTCTCGCCGTCGCTTTGGCGCGCCGCACGGCTCGGCTGGCACCACTCTCCGGCGGGCTTTCCCGAACGGTCAGCGTTTGCGGAGTGATTCCGCTTTCCTGCACCACCGCGTGGAAGAGGCACATGCCAAACAGCAGGCGGCGCCACTCCAGGGGCCGGCTGCTGCCGGCCAGGTACTGCTCCGAGAACCTGCCACGGAGAGGTTTTTTCGGGGCGTTCAGGGGGTTGCCGTCTGGAAAAAGAGCATCGGCAGCCGGCCTTACGACCGCTCTGTGATCCACAGCGGCTTTGGACGAGCAGTGGTCATGATGTGACGTATGTTATGCTCACCAAACAAGAGCACGAAGCCGCCTTGGCGGCCTGCCGCTGGTTGCCCCAATGTCTCTCCGGATGCCCTCCCCCACGCTGTTGTACTGCGAGCAGGTTGGGCTTCACCCTGTGGGCGGCCGCGCATGTCATCGTGATGCCAACGCCGGGACAGATCATCCTGTCCGCCACGATCATCTTTCTCGCGCTCGTCGGATCGGCGGGGCAGGATGTGAAGAAGGCGCATCTGATGGGCGAGGCATGGCGCGGCTGGGCGGCGCGGACCGGAGCGCCGGTTCGCGTCGTCAGCGTTGCGCGGCGGGCGCCCTGGGCATCCCCGCCCACCTGGAGGATTGACGCCGGGAGGCCGGGCTGCGGTGCGCATGGTCGAGCGACAGCCTGAAGTCTTTGTGGACTTTGGGGGAGGAGTGGCGGTTGATGGCGCGTGGGTGTGTCGGCGGTGGCGGTGGCCGATCAGCTTGTGTGTGTGCTGCACACGTGCACAGGTTGAAGTTTGCTGGCGCCTTGTCAGACTGAGGGGTGAGTGGGCAAGGCTTGGGTAATGCCGAGATTGGTGAAAGCGAACGTTATCAAGGCGGTAGAGCGCCTTGAGGCGCACAGCGCCGGCTGGCTGCAGGCTTCAGCGGCACCCCCTGATTCCCATGCACGGCTGACAAACCCACCAAGCCCAGCAGCCAGAGCTGCTGGTAGAACCAGTAGATGCCCGCGCCAAGCCCACCTTGACGAGCTGTATCCCTCCACGAAGCGCTCCAGCGTGGGCACCAGCTGACAGCCAGGTGCAGTCCTGTAGGCACAGCCACAGTCCGCGCTCCATGCCGGCCGCCAGCAGCCGCTCGGCGCGTCGGGCCCTGGCCCTGGCCAAGCGACACCTTTTCGAACTTTTTCGAAAATCATTTCTTCCGCCAGCTCCAGGAGGTCGGCCATGGGTCGGCGCCTGCAGAATTTGGGCAGCGATCACTTCGGAACCCATAATCAAGATCGATACTCGGGTATCAGGTTTGCAAGACTACGGTAGCAGGTACACAAGAAGCAAGGAGACATATAGACGTGTCATTGTGACTGTGCGCGTGGTCAGGCCGGCAAGACCCGGCCATACCGCCTCCAAGCCTCACCGGGCGACAGCACAAACACCAGCGGCGTCGCGGGCGCGCTCTCCCAGCGAGCGCGTACGATGTCCAGGCGCTGTACCCGGACATCGTGGCCGAACTCCAGAAACTAGCCGAAGCCGCCCGCCAGGACCTAGGCGACGACCTCACGCAGCGCACGGGCCAGAACGTCCGGACTAGCGCGCGCAAGCGAAGGGTTGCTGCCAAAGCCGTCTCGTGGACTCTGCAGCACGGCGCAACTACGATTGAAAGTTTCGATGTTTTGAGGTTCAGACTGCCACTTCCCCAGACTTGCGTGGTCAGGTCAGATGACTAGTGACAGGAAGCTTCCAATGCAGGGTACAGCAAGCCAGTCACCGTGTGAACTGGCTGTTCCACAGGCTGCATCCACAGGCCTCAGCGGCGGCACCACGCCCCACCTGTGCGCTGTCGAAGAGGGCGTGGTGAGCGCCGCACCTCCGCCACGTGCTGCGCAAACCCAGACAAGGCCGGCAGCGCGTCCAGCGCCAGCACCTGCCCTAAGCTTTTTGGTCCGCCAGCCCGCCCCGGGGTTGGCTGGTCGGCGGCGGCGGCGCCTCGGCGGCGCCGGCGCCGGGAGGTGCGGGCCGGGGCGGCGGTGGGACCGG
Source organism: Scenedesmus quadricauda (assembly GCA_002317545.1). Lineage (NCBI taxonomy): Eukaryota > Viridiplantae > Chlorophyta > Chlorophyceae > Sphaeropleales > Scenedesmaceae > Scenedesmus > Scenedesmus quadricauda. The sequence continues at coordinate 1,450 of NNCB01001473.1, read as the reverse complement.
CAAGGATGAAGCGCCAGTCTTTTGCGTCGATGCGCCCTTGCTGCTGCATCACCTGGGGGGCGAGCGCACACAGGGGTGTGTCTTGGACTGCATTCTCGTATCTCAGCCACGTGTCCAGCGTGTGTCGCCAGGCTGAGTTTCCTGGTGCCATCCGATTTCAATTCATTCCACACCCCTGAGCCCACTCTGGCACGCAGCTTGACGGCCAGCATGAACGAAAATCTCGAGAAGGTGCGTCGCGGGCCTCGCCGCATAATCAAACAGGGAGAAGATTATGAACCGGAGTCTGTGGATCCGGCAGTTCCACCGCTGTCGGCCTCTCGTCGGCCGATCGTGCTCGCGATTTGGCGTGACGCTGGTGATGCCATCTCGCTTCCATGAAGGTCGTCACCTGATCGCAACAACCCAACTGCTACCATAGCAAGAAGCTTCCCACGACAGCTTTCGTCATCTGATCGACGCGTCCGCCTATCATGCACGCGTATGGCAACCCCCACCCCCAAGCTTGCACGATGTTGGAGCCTTGACCCTTCACAGACCCCGTTGTGCGCACTCACCACACCGTCAGCACAGCACCCACAGCAGATGCAGGCGTGCAAGCGGACAGACACACACACATACACAGACACGCGCACACACTCACTCAAACACACACACGCACGCTCATGCGCGCACACACACACACACACACGCACCTTTGGCGTCTCCTCCATGCCGCGCACGAACAGCGCCTGAACCACCCCAGGCTGTATTGGTACATCGGGTCAACCCCAGCCAGCTCGCTGATGGCAAAGAACAGCAGCGCCGCGCGGCGCGCCACGGGGCGGTACCCCTCGCGCGCCGCGTCAATGTCCCGTTCCGTGGCCTCCGCCTCGGCCATGCGCGCAGCACCTCGTTGGAGGTCACCTGGCGATGGGAGAAGGGCGGGTGTAGTTAGAATGCCGCCTCTAAGGACCGGGCTATACACTATATCTCCGATAAACCGGAGGATGCCGTTTCCATCCCTGGCGGTTGTTACATTTATTAGCAAGGGCAAAGCACATTATCCTATTGAACCAATACGGAAAAAGAGCTTTGCCCTCTTTCTTTTCTGAAAATTGGAAATCTCCTTTTACACTTCCCACTTGCCAATCCAAATTTCAGTTCCAGGCTATCGAAGCCTGGTTATTACAAACAGGTGCGATGCACTTATGCATTTTCCGCAATTAACCGGTAAAAGGGCAGCTAAGATGAAGTAGCCAAGCACCCGCACAAGGCTTCCGAGAGAAAAATTGAAGCCTGAACGGTTTCCCCCTAAAGGAACCCCCATTAAATCATCCACATTCCCCCCATACCACACCCCCTGCGCTCGCACCATCGCCCCGACTTCTCCCCCACCTTTCCCTGCCGGCCACTGTCCCCTCGATTCAATAGGCGCATGACGGCTCCAGAAGCGCGTGCACAGGCTCAG
>NNCB01001472.1:0-10698 GCA_002317545.1 Scenedesmus quadricauda | reverse complement strand
GGCGTCGGGGCTATGCGCATCGTCAAGCGCTGGAAGCCGCTCGCCGCCGCCGGCCCGAAACGGTTGCCGAGGGCGAGCAGGACGATGTCGGGATGAACGTCTTCGCCTTCACCGACGGCGACACGCGCTGGCCGATGATCAGCCGCGGCAAGACCTTCTACACCGCCGACGTCAAGCTGCCGAATATCCGTCCGTGCGCACATCGTCGCCCCGACACTGCGAGCGTGCGCGACCCCCGCAAAAACACACACACACAGACACAACACACGCACATCACACACACACGCGCCTTTGGCAGCTTCGCGATGTTGGCCACCGGGCAGCTGCACCGCCGACGCGAGGAAGAACAGCAGCAGCACGCCCGCCACCGTCACCTGCCACCCGTTGCTCTGCGGCGGCTGCGCCGCGGCGGCCGGCACGAGCTGGAACGCGACCCGCACGTTGTCCTCCGCGACCGGCGCGGCGGCCGCGCCGCCGCGGCCGCTGGTGCTCGCGCCGTTGGAGGACGCGGGGGGTTAGGGCGCGCAAGGGGGCGTCGTCGGGGTGGAGAATCCGGGTCCTCTATCATGAGGACGTCGTACTTAGTCGCCTGTGCCGAGAGCTTAGGGCGCGGACGCGGGGCGAGAGCAGGTGTCTGAATTTGAGGTCGGGGTTGCAGCGAGCCGCGCGTACGCAGGGGGAAGGGCGGGCGCGACTTCTTCGAAGGCTGCGCGAGAACCGCAGCGGCGAGGGCTGCGTCGCGCCGGCCGCGAGCGCACCGCTATCGATGCGCGCCGAGCCGAGCCCCGTTACGGCGCACCCGACGCCGTCCCGCGCACCGGGCTCGCACGATCGCGAAGTCGACTGGTCGCCGACATGACGGTCTATAATCCCTTCGACTTCTTCGTCGAGGAAGTCGCCGAAACCTGGCCCTTCACCTATCCCGAAGAGCTGCGCGACGATCTCTCCATCGCTTCGACACCTCGAGCCGCGGCTTGCGCAGGTTGCCGCGGATCAGGTAGCCCATTGCTGCTGGCGCAATGGGCGCGGCGTAGCGCCAGACGATGATGTCGCGGTCTACGACGGGGGACTGCTGGCGCCCGAGCTCTGCGAGAGCGCGGCAGATGTTGCCCTTCGTCCGCTTCGGCCGGGCGGCTGGCCGACCGAATGCCACGACCGCAATGTCGGAGCCCTGCGGCACGAAGCCACGCAGGTGCAACAAGCCCCCGGCGACCGGCGCTCCGGTCGCGACGACGATATGCGACACGTCAAGCCCCTGCACGCCGAACTGCAACAGGACACTCGAACTCAAAGTGCACGACCTAGCCACCATCCTTCCCACTTTCTTTCCCTCTTGAAACAACACACACTCACACACACGCATTGAGAGCACCCCCCCTCTGACAAACACGACTGCCGGCCGCCACACGTGCGCTCACCTTGCTGTTGCCCGCCGCCACGCACCAGGGTCCTGCAGGTCGCGCATCTCTGTCACCCAGACGTGAGGGGCCCAAACACGCCGCTCTCCCGCAGCTTCTGCATGTCCGCCTTGTCCACCCGGTCTCGCCTGGTTTTGTTGGCGTTGACGGCCACAAAACGGTGTGAAACGCATGTGCGCCGCACTGCGCCGGCTGACCCATGGTCGAACACCGCCGCGCGCTCGCTTCGTGGCTCTGGGGCTAGCCGTGCTCCCGTGCGCGGCCGAGCCCACAGAATAGCGCGGCCTGTCGCCGTTTCGCGGCAACCGGTTGGAATCCCGACCCGGCCTTCCCTATATTCCTGCCGCAGCCGCCCGGGCTGCAACATCCTCAACTTGGCATGGAGAAGAAGATGTCCAGCAAACATATCGAATACCTCCGGCGCGAGACCCGCCTCGACGCCGAGACGCCGAGATCGAGCGGGAGGCGCAGACCTCCTTCGCCTGCTCGTCAGCCAGGGCCTTAGCACGGTCCAGAATCTTCTTCTGCAGGTTTTGCATGTTGATGCAAAGCCGTGCGTGTCGGTCAGCGACACTTATTTGAGCGCAGGCAGGACCTGATGTGTTCTGCAGCATCGCCGGCGTGCAAAGGGGAAAATTGCGCCTGGCCGTCAGTTGTCGGTGATCGGGTTGGCAAAATAGCCTGCATCCAATAGCCGTCATCCCGGCGAAGGCCGGGATCTCGCCGGTGCGTCATGTTCGCACCATCTGCTCCGTGATGACGGCCTCCAGCTCGGGGTCGACGAACTCGATCACCTTGCCCGTTTCGACGTCGATCAAATGATCGTGATGCGCCTCGGGCGCCGCTTCGTAGCGCGAACGCCCGTCGCCGAAATCATGGCGGTCGAGGATGCCCGCTTCTTCGAACAGACGCACGGTACGGTAAACGGTCGCGATCGAGATACCGCTGTCGATCTTCGAGGCCCGTCGTGGCGTCTGCGCCTCTGGCGACCCAGCACGGCGCGCATGCCAGCACACAGCAGCAGAGGGCAAGCACAAGGAGGCATGGAGCAGAACCTGCGGATACGTCGGCATGGCAGCTATGTTCTGTAACCGGAGCTGAAATCTCATGCAGACCCTATATCCGAGGCCTTCGGCTCCTCTGAATGCAACAGGGCTTCAGCTCCGCTACGGTCGGTTCAAGCTGCGGATCCATCAGCTTCGCGAGCAATTCACCGTTGCCCGCGTCTCCGGCTTAGCCCCACAGCAGGCACTGCCCGGTGCTGCCGTGCCGTATCCGCCCCCGCTGTTCGCGAAAGCAACCACATACCCAATTCTGCAAACCTGCCTATTGAGGTCAAGCTTGAGCCGCCACGTAGCACCAGATACTGCGCTCACCACGCCAAGGTAGGTGGGGTCGCTTCCCTTCACGAAGCTGCTCCCGGCTCAAGGCGATGGACTCATCAGCGCCGGCGGCTTCCCTGATGGTCGTAGTCAGCTACCTTCGAGCTTCTCGTGCAGTGATCATCTCATTGGAAGGATCGGGATGCGATAGAGCAGCTGAGCGCGGTCGAGCAATGCACAACCCCGGAGCCCAAGAAGTCCCAAGCCCGGATCATCACTGCTAGTATCGTGAACCACCTGCTTCGAGCGAGGCAAGCCCAGCCAAGCGTGCAGAGCTGGGTCAGGAACTCTAGAATCACGGTAGGTTGCATGACGACTTCTAGGAGGAGGCATGGGCGGCGGAGCACCCGGCGGGTTGGTCGCACTGCCCCGCGCCAGGCTCGGAACTTGCCTGCACGCATGGCCAGCCAGTGGCCTTCCGTGCACCCTCTGCAAGCGGCAATGCCCACACGCGCCCTCGGCCTGTATCGAGTGCCGCTCGTGACCGTTTCCGACACGGATCGGCTCGCGCAACCTGTTCCTCATCTCGATCGTCGGCTTCGTCCTCGCCTCGGCGCTGTGCGGCATGGCCCAGAATCTCGAAGAGATGGTGTTCTTCCGCGTGCTCCAGGGCATCTCCAGCGGCTGCCTGCGAGACCCGCTCAGCCAAGACCGGTTGGATGCCGCGACATCAACGATGAAGTGACGTTTACGATCACCGAGGCGGACGAAGAGATATGCTGCAGGTCTACGAATCCGTGCAGGGCCAGCACTCTGCTCGGCACGGCGCGCGTGTCCCTGATGGGTCGTGATCACAGGGGTGCTCAGGCGCTGGTCGTCCCAATCCTGCCGCCCCGCTGGCGGCCCCCCCGTCCGTGAGGTGGCGCTGCAGATGCGATTTCAGCTGCGCGACCGCCATCAGCAGGCTGCGCTGCAGCATGCGGGCGCGGCGGCGATCCCACCCCCGCAGTGGCAGGCGCCGCCGCCAGCGCAGGACCAGCAGCAGTGGCAGGTGTCAGCATCGCAGACATCGTACCCACAGCAGCCCCAGCACGCGGGATGAGGTACCCTGCTGTAGGTGCGCTCAGCGCACCGCAGTGGGGCCAGCAGAGCCTACCAGCGGGTCACAGTGGAGCCAGCAGAAGCCCGCCACCCCCTCCTGTTGCCGGCTGCAGGCGCCCGTGCATGCACCGCAGTCCGCGGTGGCCCCCTCACCCTACCCCCATGACCCTTTGGCCTACCCTCACCAGTGGGCCCCACCTGCAGCTGCAGCATCGCCGTCGAGCGGCATGCTGGTGGAGCAGATGACCGTCGCCGGCGGCGATTGACGTATCCTCGGAGCAGCGCGCTGGCTTGCATCACCACGCGCCTTCCATTGCACGGACGCACGGCTGACCACTATGCCCGTGGTATATCGACAACGGCACCGCCGCCCAACTCTGCAGGCGACGGCTGGCCCGTCAGCGGGCTTGCCTTCCACCCAAACTTTGCCGAAGCCCGGCATTGGTTTTGGCGGATCGACGTGAGGCATATAGACGTCAATCTTGCTTTCCGGGTCAGCAGACGCGGCGCCAAGCCACCCATGAGCCTCCATAAATGCTCGGAGCATTTCGCGATCTCCGACCGACCCGTCGAAAATCATCTGGTCAGGCGCGCCCTGCGGCCCGCTACCCCAGGGCTGTGGCTCTATGCCATGTGCCCGCGGCCGGATTTGCGATCTTCCGCCATCTGCACACCTTCGTCTGCACAGCGCAGTGCTTGCATTTTGCAGATTGCATATTTTATCGTGCGTAGCACCCTCTCCAAAGAAGTGGGTGGTTTTTGTTCAAGCAGCAAAGTCATCGTGGTATTGGCTTTTTTTTAAAGCTTAATGGCTTATTGACACAAGTCCAGCAGCAATACTTTGTTCCCAGATTACGTTGCATGTTGAGTCGATTTACGCCACACTTTCTTTGATCTCGAATACATAGTGGCCACCATTAAATGGATGCATCCACATTCTGGCACGTGGCGCACGCAGGCCATGCACACCGCTGTTGTGGGGCCGCCCGGCTCGCCTCGTGCTGAGGTACGAGCGCCATTCACCACCACGGCAGGCGCAGAGAGCCACAGGTACCAATGTTACATTGCCCGCCTCGTGGCATCAAACCTTCCCTGGTAGGGCGTATGGCAGTCAGCCGCTGCAACGCAGACGGGACCTGCAGCCCGCCAGATCGATCGGTCCGCGCCACTTGCCCTGATCCAACCCCCACACCAAAGTTAAGCTCGGGCGCCAATGCGAGCTTGTGTGCATGCAGCGCTGCTGCTGCAATCCATGCCACCAGGAGCCGCCCATACAAAGCCATGCAGACCCAAGTGAGCCGTGAGGCATGTGCGGCTGTCTGTCGAGCATGGCCTGGGCCACGAGAAAGCCACGCCTCAGGCTGAATGCCATGCTGGGTGCCAGGTCAGCCGATGATAGCCAGCCATCCCGAAGAACCTGTGGTGTGCATGAGGTGTGCATGGAAGTGCTCTGGGGCAATTGTGAATTGTTGAAAACCGTTCGTGGCCAAGCTGATGCCGCCGACTTCTGGGCGATGCATCGGTTGCGAGCAGCAGCAGTTTGAGGGCAACTCCACTTGCAAACAGCACCCCGTCAATAACCGAAGCCGGGGACCAGCGAGATTGTGAGCCGGGCATGATCAGCGACGGAACGGTGTTGGTGAGGTTCGGGAACGGATGCCAAGGTGATGAGACAGGGTTGAAAATGACGGGAGTGCCGGCTTGCCGGAAGGGACGAAGGGCGATGCCGCGCTGGCGTATTGCAACCGAGCGCCACCGTGGTGTCATTCCAGATTTCGGAAAGCTACTTGGCGGTCGGTGGGGCCGGGAGCCGGCTTGTCTGATGCGGCCGGCTGCTGTCGCAGTGGCTGGGGTTTGCGGCAGAGGCAGGGCGGTGCAGGGGCTGAGAGGATGAAGAGATACTGCCGGCCGAGTAGTGCTCAGCATGCCATGAAGCAGGCATGAGGTTTGAGGAGCAGACGACCCTCCAAGGCCGAAAACCACGGTGCAGCATGGGCGTGCCCGCTGACATTGTGCGGGCGACTGGCTGGCAGCCAAGGCAGGGGGGTGGCGTCCCCGCCTGGTGCGCCGCTCGACCTGCCGTGGCAGGGGCAGAACGCAGCCGTTGTACTCGCCCGCGCCTCGCGAAGGGCATGCAGCCCAGGTGGGTGCATACGCCGACACCCAGTACCAGGGTGAACCGCAAAATATCCGGGCGTGGGTGGAGGGTGGGGAGGTTCCATCCGTCCTGAGACCAGACGCTCGCGGCGCGCAGGACGCAACAGGTGGAGGGATGCGAGGCGTGCGGGCCGGTTTGCGAACAAGGCCAGGCCGGTAATGGCACCGTGCGCATGCGCTCGGAGTCGGTCTTGCGGAGTGCCCAGGGGGCCTGCGTGTCGACATATTGATTGCAGGCGAAGACGGCGCGAATCCAGTCTTCGATGCCGACCGAGAAGGCGAGTTGTTCGAATTCGAGGTGTGTGTGTGAGCGTGTGTGTGTGTGTGTGTGCACGAGCGCGCGCACGCAGGGACATGCGTAGGCGCACGCATACACATGTGAGTGAGTGGATGTGCAACTGTGTCGTGATGTGTGGGCCTACTTGCAGTGCGTGCCGGTGGGTGTCAGACAAGGCAGACCGCGGCACCACCGCTGCAGAGCGAAAGGAGCGCTGTTGAACGCCGGCACAGGCGGTCACCTGTGGCGGATGAACACGGGCTTCCCGCGCCACTTGACGGTGACGCCGTCGCCCTCCGCAATGCCACTGATGTCCACCTCCAGTGACGCCATCGCCAGCACGTCCGCGGAGGCCTGGAGGGTGCCAGCATGCACAGGCAAGATCCAGCGCGTTAGCAGGGGGGGGGTCTTCCGCACAGGCATCGCAGCTGCTGGCAGGAGTCTACCATGCAACCTACACCAACGACATCGCCGGTTTTAAACCTGCTCACCGCGTCACCTACCGCAATCACTTTCCCGATAATCTCGTGGCCGGGAACTACGGGATATCTGGCCGGCCCCCATTCGCTGCGCGCGGTGTGAATATCACTGTGGCAGGCCGCACGCCCCGATCAAGGAAATCTGCGACCTGGCCGAAGCAGTTCGGGGCGCTGACCTATATCGATGAAAGGATGCCGTGGCGCCATCAGGCGCGCGGCGGTGGCATAGACGATGCGACCGCCCGCCTGGACCAGGATCGCCGTCGACACGCCAGGCGTGGCGCTGGGGGGCAGCCGCTTGTGGTTGGACTCGTCGTCCTGCGCCACTGCAGGGGGTGGGGCGCTGCATGGACGGAGCTCTGCCCGGCAGTGCTTGGCCCTGCGCGGCGCAACGTCGGCGCCGACATCGCAGCGGCACGTGTGGCAGACTCTGCGACTGTCTTGTCTCCGCAGTCGCCGACCTGAGTACATTGAGCTGCTTCACAGCACTTCGCAGACTCGACATGAGCTGCGCACATACGTGTCAAGCGCCAGTGCTCGGGCCTGCCCAGACGTGGCGTACTGCTGACATGCGAATCCCCGCGTAGATGATGTGTTGTGGTTGGGCATCCGGCAGTGGCGAGTCCCCCGCACCACCGGCCTCCCGCCGACGGCTCCCGCGCCTCCGGTTTCCGTCTGCTTAACATGATCGTCACACCCTTGTCAATTTTTTATTCTCCAGTAATCTGCGCGATATCGATTTATTCCTGGGGGTAACCATTTGCTGCCACTGCTGCTAGTCTCCTCATCTCGCAACGACGAGCGCCGACGTCCTGTGCCCAATAACAGTCGTGCCGCGATCAGGGCAAGCCAGCAGGCAACGGGCGCGGTGGATATTCCTTTTGATGTGGCTCAACCCCGGTTCCTTAGGCCCCATGCGGCAAACCGATAATTCCCCGCCGCAGTAGTCCATGTGCTGCTGGTAACCTCCGTGGCGAAGCTGACCGATGCCCCGCAACATGACCGCGACACCATGCGGATGGGATCGCACGCCAGTTGCGCTTGCCAGCGCAACACCAGCGGGTGTACTAGCGATTGCACGGCGTTGTTGGTGACAACTTCGGTCAGCAAACCGGCGACAACATAGGTTGCGACGACCACCCAGACCGGCAAGGGTGTTCAAGGGCTAGATAGAATAGAGTATCATTCTCCTGTGAAGCGGTTGCCCAAATTACCCGGGCATTGATGAGCAAATTAAACAATTGACGTCGAATTGCATTCGGACTGCCAAGACTTGGACAGGTCCGCCGCGCCCACCTTGGCCTTGTAGATGCGGCGCAGGTCGTCGAGCTTGTAGCCGACGTAATCGAGCATCACGTCGGTGGTGTCGCCGCGGCGTTGCTGGGTGAGCGCGTAGCCGGTGTCGGTCAGCTTCACTTCCACCGCGTCGGTATCGCCGAACAGGTTGTGGATGTCGCCCAGGATCTCCTGGTAGGCACCGACCAGGAAGGCCAGGACGATAGCTTTCGCTAAGCCTTGTTTCCCAATTCCCTCCTATGAACCCGATCGCAGCTCCCTGTCAGACAATAGAGCATAACGAACGTACGGCAAGCATGTACTGTTGACAGCTAGGCAGCTGCTGTTAACGCCAAGAGCACCTCCTCAAGCTGCCTCACTGTCATGCTGTGATCTCACTCCCAATCATGCTCCGAAGAACATTCCCGACTATATTGAGGTCAACGTAACCGACCTGGACCTGGGCAAATCAGTAAAAGTAGGATCGATTAAGGCCGAAGGCTTTACCATCCTCAGCCCTACCAGCAACCCAGTCGCTTCGGTGGATATTCCACGGGCACTACGTGCCAAATGGGCAAGTAACAAAAAATTTTTCATGGCTAATAGATGCAAACGTGACGTGCGCAAATCACTTTTGTCGGCATTTTGCTTGCTCCTGACGCTGTCAGCTGCCTGCTAAAAAGCGCTACAACTACATGTGTTGATGTTTCAGCCGCCTTTCGCGCTCCGGCCCCACAGTGGGACGACACCGAGGCCGCGTGGTGGGAGGTGGCTGGACACAGGGGCGCTGGTCTCGGACCAAGGGCCGCCGGGCTGCTGGTCGCGAACGGCATAAGATGTCCATTTCGTCCGGATGGGGATCTTGCGATTCCCTCGGAGCGTCTCGGCACTGTGTATCGCTACATGGACGAAAGTAGCTGTTCAGCGACGATCTCTCTAGTCTCGGCACTGAATCTACAAGTATCTCAGTCCGTTGCGACCTTGTGGAGCCGCTATCCTGTAGTTTTGGAGACTGCCGTAGTCCTGTAATGGCTGCTCGAAGAGTGATCGCGGGCGGGCTTGATGGTAGGCTGCTCGAAGTGGCTACCTCTATCGTCGATGAAGATCGACAATTTGTCGGTCTGGTGGCTGTCGAACGACATCGACGCGAAAATTCGTGCGGATAATGCGCCCAGCCGCGCGTCTGGTACGACAGCAGCGCGTAAGCCGCCGCATGACTCTTGTTGAAGCCATAGCCTGCCAACTTTCGGTGTAGAATTCGCGCTTTCTATATTACCCGGTGTCGTGCGATTCTCGGCCTGCAACGGCCCCTTGCGAAGGCGGCCGCGCGCAACTGGCCCCTGCTGCATCATCGACCCAACCAAGCCGCCCCCCGCCCCCACGGCTGTACGCCGCCCGTGATCGCCGACAGTGCATCTAGAGGAGCAGGTGCGTGCGTGCCAAGAGCAAGTGTCTCTCGAGCAGTCGCGCAACACGACGGTCAAGGCGCGCAATGCGGTGCTCTCAACACGCCTGCACGCGCGCAAGGCGCTCGACCAGCTGCTCGCGGCCGCCGAGATAACCGTCGCAGAGGCGGAAGCCGAGGCGGCCGAAGATGCGAGGGCGCTTGAAAAAGGCGAGGGGGCTGGGGCCGGCGCCGCCGGCGCATGCACGCAGGCGAGCGAGTCCGAGGCAGCCACGGCGGCGCGCGCCGCGCGGCAGCAGCAGCAGCAGCTTCAGCGGCAGCAGCTGCGCGAGGAGCTGCTGCTCGACGCGCAGCTGCTTGACGCGCAGTCGCAGGAGCTGCTGCACATGCTCAGCCCTTCGGAGCAGTGCGCGGGCCAGGGCCAGGGTAGCGGGGCGACCGGCGCATCCACCAGCTTGCGTTCACGACAGCGGCGGCAACCGCGGCGAGCAGCGGCACGCTGCCGATTCTCGGGGGCCGCCAGCGCAAGCAGCGTCGGCCGCGCCGTCAGGACGGCGGTGATGCCGGCGCCGGCGCCGCGCGCGCGGGAGGAGCCCGTGCCGCTCTGTGGCTCCATCGGCCCATCGACAGCCAGCCTGCGCACAGGTGCGAGCTTCACGTGGTGCCGGGCGCCCGAATTGTGGCGGCACGGAAGCGCACGCACTGCGCATGCGCGACGCTGGCCATGCGCGAAGGCGTGGCCGACACGTAGGGCGCGGCGCGATACGAGCGATCGTCGTCCTTGCCTGAGGCCTGCGCCGCGCCATCCTCTCCTGCCGTGGACCATGCCTTTCGATGCCGGGCTCGGTTACATCCGGGAATGAGTTCGTTCACTGGTGGGGCGAGCACGCCAGGTGCGTGCCGGCCGCAGGCCACCGACGCTTCAGTGGCGATCGCCCGCAGACCTTGTTCTCAAAGCCGCCAGCACCTCGAGCAGTTTGGGGCTGGCGCTCTCCACTTTCGCAGGGCGCGATGGCGCTGGGCGTCCGCGTGTGCACGAGCTTTGTACGCGCGCGGCGCCGCGACCTCGCGTGTTCGCGCGCACCTGATCCTGCCGCGCCGCGCATGCAGCTGGCGCTGCATGTTCCACCAGGGGCAGCGCGGCATGTGCGACCGGGACGTCGTCAAGGAGCGCATGGTCAGAAGGTTTGAGCGTCAAACGTCCGCCACCCGTCCACCACCATCTATCGGCGTGCCACGACTGCGTCGCCCGCAGGCGCCAATC
>NNCB01001471.1:0-10699 GCA_002317545.1 Scenedesmus quadricauda | reverse complement strand
GCGTTAGTTCGGTAAAATAGGTGGGTGTTGGGGTGGGCTGATTCCTATGTGCAGCGCATGGAACAGCGGTGTGTCGGCGTCGACTGCCAATTCGGCTCAGCCTTGCCGCCATAGATGATCCCGGGAACTTGTCTTCCCGGCGCAGGCGGCGGCTCTGCACTCGGCTGCGCCGCGTCCGCGTCGCCCGCCACCACCACCCACACTCCACGTAACTGTGCAGCACATCCCCTCCCCCCCTCTGGTCCGCCCCGCACAGTGCGCACCTGGTGGACGGTCGAGATGATGTCGTGGCGTGAGGACTTACCAGGGCACCGCCATCTAGCGCGGCAGCGACGCGACGCGATCTTCGGGACGACAACCGGACCAGCCAGCCCAGCCCCGCACTGCAGAAGTCTGGTAGCATCGATCCTGCCCCAAGAGCCCGTGACATGCCCGCTCCCGTCCACCGACTGTAGCCAGCAAGCCCCCACCGCCGATGCGTCTCCGGACGTACCGCGCCATTCCACAGCGAGCCGCACACCGAGGGACCGCGCACCAGGTAACCCAGCACCGGGCTGCCGCCGGGGATGGCTTGCGACCGCCGGCACGCACCTTGCTGGTCAGCAACAGGTAGATCGTCTCCAGCAGCCCGCGCTCCGCGTCCCCGACGTGGATCGGCCCCAGCTTGTCCAGCAGCGGCTGCGCCAGCGACTGCAGCGCCGCGACCGCCGACGCGCCGAGCGGCGACTTGATGAAAGCCGACGCGGCGAACGCGACCGCGGCCACGAGCCCGACGACCACCCAGCGGTTGCGCGCTTCGCGTCGGCCGCCGCCTTGGCGGCGGCGGCGACGGCGGCGGGGCTGGGGGCGGGCGGCGCCCTGGGCGCGTCGCCGGGCGCGGCGTCGGACGAGGCGGCGGCGCTGTCGGACCCGAGCAGCGCATCCACGCGCTGCATCGACTCAGACAGCGACCGCATGGCCACGCCGTCCACGCTCGCCAGCGTCGCCGCGCCGGGCGTGCCCCCATCGGTGCCGTCGACGCTCGCCGTCGCGTCGGCGACGGCGGCGGCGACCTCCTCCTCCACGCGCGCGTCGCTCTCAAAGTCCGCGGGCTCCGGGCTCAGCGCCTGCAGCGACTTGAGGGTCGCCGCGAGCGCCTGCTTGGTGGCTTCCACCACGGCCGCCGCCTCGACCTCGCCTTGAGCCGCCCCCCACCGTTTTGACGATCTGCGGATGCGCGGGGTCGACCTCGATCTTCTTGCGTAACCGGCTGACCAGATTGTCGATGGCCCGGTCGAAAATATCAGCCTCGCGCCCGCGCACTAGATCGAGCAGGCGGTCGCGGCTCATCACCTGGCGCGGATGGCGGACCAACGCGTGCAGCAGATGATATTCGCGCGACGACGGGCGCCGTTCGGCCGCGGCGCAACGAGGCGGCCACCCGGTTGCGGCAGGCGCAGGCTCAGCGGCCGACGGAGCGCGTGCGGTCGCTCGGTTACCGAATGGGTGGACCTCAGCCGCTCGAGGCCGATGTGAGCAGCGCGGGGCCGCAGCCAGCAGCGCGCTATTGCCGGGGCAGGGCGAGGACCCTCGCTCCTCATTTCGCCGAGGCCTCGCGAACGTGTCGCTTTGGTATGTCCCCATGATCGCCCCGTCGGCGCCGTCCGCAGCGGCCTGAGCATGTCCTCGTGCATCTTCGGAGTGGACCTCGCTGTCCTGCAGACCCGGCGAAGGCGAGGGGCTGCCTTCGGTGCGGTGCAAGGGTCGCGCCGCGGCGCTCGGGAGCCGCTGACTTTGTTGGCGGCCAGCGGATCGGCGGTCCGGGCGGGCGATCGATGCGCTGGTGCTGCATACGGCCCACGGTTATCGATTGTGCAGTCCTCGGGTCATCACAGGCTGTGGAGCGGCGTCGTTCGTGGTCGCCGGCGCCTGTAACGATGGACGCGGTCATGACGTCCAAGGCACGGGACGCGCGACAGCTTCGGACGCATTGTTCCTCCACTCGCGGCTGGGCGATGTTGGGATTGACTGCACTCATGCGCACTGCACGGCGTGGCAGACTGATCTCGGCAGGGAGCTGCTCCCTGCCGCATTCTTCCAAGCAATTTCAGTCTGTGTATCTGATCATTTTCAGGCCGAGCTCCTATGGTCTCTAGGTTCGAAGCGCTGCAACGGCGTTCGGCTAGCGACAGGACACGCTGTGCTCAGCTTTCTTTGATGAGACTGACGGCATCAGCAGCATATTGAAGGTCGAGCACATCGCGAAGCGTTCGTCGGCGCGGTGGCCGAACAGCAAAGCGCCGCGCGCATCGGTGACTGCAAGGGCGTTACCGGCCGGTGTTCCGTTTGTTTCGATAATCCGACGCGAAGGCCAAGACGTTATCTTTGAATTGAAGGTCGATTGATGAAAATGAGTAGGTCGATTGATGAAAAGAGATTTAGACCTGATTCGAGCAATCTTGCTGGATATCGAAGCGACAGCAAAATCCGCTCGGCCAATACTATTATCACTTCGAGCATGAAGACAGAGATGCCGTCGCGAACTCATTGGATCTCATGGTGGATCGCGATCTGGTTGAAGCGGCCAAATCTCCCACTCACGATAGGCACCCCTCCGATTTCTTTTTCCTTGACACGATGTAGCACATGCCCAGGACACAAGGATAATCGCTGCCATAGCCTTGGCAGATAGCTTTTTATGCATGCCGCCTGATCAATAGGGCTTACCGCATTCACATGAGAAGCAATAATATAGTTGCTGCTGCTAGATAAAGGGCTCTATAGGCAGGTTATGCATATCCTGCATGCAATACAATAGTCGGATACGGCGGCTGAGAAATCAAGCGGAGTGCAACGTAATGAAGCAGGCATCTGAAACAGGAATGATCGATTGCGTCTGGGCAAATGGTGCTCGTGAACCGCTGAAGCATGCATAAGAGTTTTGCACGGTACCGGTGACAGGCAGCCGAGAGGATCTTGCGGGCCATCGATCGAGCGAGCCGTCGCGCTAGCCGGCGCTGCAGCTATCCTTTGCGCTCCGCCCGCCCACGCCGCGGGCGCGCTCCCCAGGGCGTTTATGTGGACGCGAGCGAGGGTTGCGCCAGGGCGAGTGCGATCTTCTTTTATGGCGCACTTCGGGGCAGGTTTTTCGGTCGGTCGGTGGGTGATAACAAGCCGATCGCGCGGGTAAACTCGATCCAGCGCAGGTGGGCGGGCGCCAGAATGCGGGAACCAGCAAATATTATCCCGGATACACGCTCGCCTGGACGCAAATACGCAGGCTAAAGTGTACTGAGCCAAATAAGCCAGCCCAAGGTAGATAAAACCAGCATGGATTCTTCGCAAGTTGAGACATTCTCGAGCTGCCCGGCGCCGGTAACAGTACCGCGCAGGTGATTCAGTGTATCGGGGGTACCGGGGGAACCGGTATGGGGGGGTTAGCCCGGTCATTGAGCACACGCCGGAAATGGCTATACTGCGACAGTAGCGGTAGTGACGTGCCCCCTATACCTGGGAAGGACTCGATAAACAAAGCCTCGTCAATGCATGCTTGATACGACGAATTATTCGTCTCAATCAACAAGATCTCTTTGATACGGTACTTCTTGTTGTTAGCCGTCATAACTATTCACCGCAGGCGTATGTACCCGCTAAGTTGAACCCCAACCAAACATGTCGTTCCGAAATGGCGTTAAAAGGATCACTCTACCCTGCAACAATTTGTGGCTGCAATTTACAGTCAATGAATGCTCAGTGTTGCAGCTAGCAGACCAGCTCTAACCGACCGCCGGATTCCTTTTTCTTATATTTTTAACAAAATACGCCATGACCTCTTCTTTGTATGCTTGGGTCTTGTCTACACGTTTTAACGCCGGAGGTTCTACTACCAACTAGCCTTCCGTAAGCCATCTGCAGCCCCTTCCTGCGGCGGGCGCCCATGTGCTGCTGTAAAAATGCTAGGCGTATGCCGCTGCTGCGACCGCAGCCAGCCAGCATTCTCCTGCCTGCCCTGATGTAAGGGCCTGCCTTACCTCCAACGTTCAACGCAGCAACCAGCATTGTGTGGGGTAATGAGGTTACCAATGTCACGTTGCTATCAGGGCGTGCCGACCTATACGCTGCGCGGCATCGGCTTCAACACGATCAACCTGTCGGCAACTTCGACTGTCGGAACCTATGTCGACGAAGTTGCCTATGCCTATCCGATCATGAACACGGGGCCGGTGTACGATCTCGAACGCGTCGAAGTGCTCAAGGGACCACAGGGCACGCTCTATGGCCGCAACACCACCGCCGGCCTGATCAACTTCATCACAGCGAAGCCCACCGACACGTTCGAGACGGAGTCCAGGTGCAAAGCACCCCGCAAAGCCCACCACTGCGTGTACATGCCTGAGGGGCTTGAAGGCATGGCGCGTGTTTGTGTAAGGGCAAGCCCATGGTTTTGCCGGAGCGCTGTTGCTGGCGTTGGGAGCCCGCATTGTAGCCCTACGGCGGCGGAACCCACGTTATGTGACACGGCACGACTTGCTGTGTTCAAGCAACAACCGCCGCTTGGCAGATGAATGTGCTGCACCACTGCCAGCAGGCGAGTAGCTAAAAATAAAACTTTATGCCCCCATAATAATTTACAGGTGGCGCCGGGTTGAAAAAGCGGTTGCCAAAAGCATTAATATCATTCCCCAGGCTGTATTTTTCGTTCAGTAAGTTATCTATGCCAGCAAAAAACTGCACTTGTAGGGATGGAGCCAACTTGCAGTTAAAAGTTCCCTTGACCTGTACCAAGTGAAATGCTTTGGCTAACACCGTATTGGCATCGTACAGGGTCACTCGCCATGATTCTGCACGTACCGGAAAGGCATTTACGGGCTTCGTATGGCTTCTCATATTTCGTAAGCACATAGTGTAGGCTCTCGTTTCCTGCTGGTGGCCTGCTCGATTGCCTTGATCAGACAGCCCTTGCGCGTGCCTGCGGGTGCAGCTCGCGAGAATGGCCCTGGATTCGAGCAGGGCCCAGCAGGTCGTCGATACCGCGGCACGTGCGGTCCCTGGCATGCTGCATCTGAGGGCTTAGGCGTACCCGCGTTAAAGAGGGTTGGGGTAGCGTTTCGGCAACGATATCGACAAGGATTGTAGGTCTCTACGGCCGCCTGTACGTCGTTTTGGTGGATACCGATCGCCACCCGCATAAGCATATGCTGCGGGCGCTCGGCAATTTTCCCATCTACCTTAAGAAGATACGATTTTTCGAGTGTCTAAGCTACGCTCAACCAACACTGCGTAGCATCATTAGTAAATGGCCTCC
This sequence comes from Scenedesmus quadricauda, assembly GCA_002317545.1. Lineage (NCBI taxonomy): Eukaryota > Viridiplantae > Chlorophyta > Chlorophyceae > Sphaeropleales > Scenedesmaceae > Scenedesmus > Scenedesmus quadricauda. The sequence continues at coordinate 5,415 of NNCB01001471.1, read as the reverse complement.
ACATCACCAGCGTATGACTGGTGATGGAAGGAGTTGGGCAGATGCCACGGGACAACAAGGGACAGGACTCGTGCATTGGTTCATGCTGTGAAATAGCTAATTGTCCCAGCAACAACCTATCCTGAGCGGTACCTTGATGCATTGCATAGAATGTGCTTCAGTGTAGAAAACACTATCGTACAATGCCCATCATAGTTCGGCATCCAAGGGTTAATACCGCATAGAGGCAAGATGAAAGCTGCCTATGCCTGTATTGCCTCACAGTCTTTGGCGCGTGCAGCGAAGTGACAGTATGAGTAGCTGCTGACCCGCGCACTTGAACGCGAAACGGCAGCAGCTGCCCAGGGGGCAGCAGGGAAGCAGGTGCGGGCCGCCAAAGGGATGGCCGCAGGTACAAGTGCACGTCTACAATCGCTTGACCACAATAGCATCAGCTTCTTCCAACATCTTCCTCAGCCACTTAGACGGCTATGGCCAGCAGCCCGTGTATGTCGAACGAAGGTTGCAACGGGTGTGCCGATGTGGGTACTATGAGCTGGTTTAAATCGTACTACGGAATATTGGAGCGTTACCGCTTTGCGAAGGGCCGAGGGCAAAAAACACATGCGTGGAAGGAATATTGCAGCGGCTATGGCGAGGATCCCGCCCTGCACCTGTCGCGCACCTTCGAAGAGGTTGGCGGCTATGACGAGCTGGTGCTGCTGAAGGACATCCCGTTCCAGTCGCATTGCGAACATCATATGGCGCCGATCACGGGCAAGGCGTCGATCGCCTATATGCCGCGCAACCGGGTGGTCGGCATTTCGAAACTGGCGATTTGTAAGCTGCATCGGGGTGCAGGAGCAGGCGTCTTGATCGGCCAGCAGGTGCGCCGTGCACACGCCCAGATCACCATGCTGTGACGTTGCGGTGCGATTCCGCCTTTGTACACATCAGCGCCCGCCGTACTCAGATGTGTTACTGTTCATGTATTCACCCAGCTCTGCAGCTCGCATGAAGCATGGGACCGGGGATGCACTTGTCATCAACAATTGCTGGGCCAACTCAGCCGACGTCGCGCAGGGCTTTGCCAAGAACAACTATTGGCGCCCATGAGGTAGTTGGTAGGTGCGGCGATGTATTTTCCAGAGTGGGTCATAGCTTGGTGGCTGCTGGGTTCGTAGAAGCATGCATGGCGGGCAAGAGAGCCGCCGCACCACGCATGGAGCCGCTTGCCCATCCCCATGTTCGCTTCTGAACGCGAAGTGGTGAAGGACGGAACTGCAGCCGCGTCCTCGCCCACCCGGCGGCGCTTCATCATTGTCTTCGGCGACGCGGCCTCCGCCGCCGCTAGAATGCGCCCTCGACATCGGAGCAAGCAGGCTGCGCCGCTGTCGCCGGCGGCGATCGCCGGCCTGCCCGCGGGGAGGCCGGGCCCGCCGCCCGGAGCGCTGAGCGTGGGCTCGAGTCCCGGGCCAACAACAACTACGCGCGCCCCAGCGGTGAGGAGAAGCGGCCTTCGGCTGGGACGGACCTGCTGTATTGTGCGCTAATCCAAGGTGACATGCAAGAGCCGTCAGCCTGTGCAACCTACGAGCTCAACCACGGCTTTGCACGTGCCACCCGGCCGCACGGTGTCCTCTGCTCTCTCGATGCAGGCAGAATGCGGCAACTTTTTGACAGACAAACTCCTTCTGGTGGTGCGCCCCCGGGCGGACAGCCGATCATCTTTGGCTGATGACCTCCGGCTTACACCTGCCGGTTCGGGACGGAAACGCCACGGCCTACCGATCCAGCTCCAACTAAGCCAGCGGTGGATACTTCGGAGTTGACCACTCCTCTTGCGTCGCATTCGCCGCTGTGCCGCAATCCTATGTCCAGCGAGACGGTATGCTTTGCACACGCCTCGTGCTCGGGTCTGCTCATTGACTGATAATTGATCTCCAGAGTCGAGCCGGAACTGATCGCTTGCAGCACCGATCGAGTAGCTCAGGCGCACAATCTGCAAGAGTGCTTGGTCACAAGTCGCCGGGCGCTTCCCGGGTCACCCGCGTGTGCAGGGTGTCGTGATGCTTTCTGAGTTAAAATCGCGGGGTGTAAAGTGTTAAGGTGCGTCTAATTTTTAGCCGACTTGATTGGTGGCGGGGACCTCCTGCAAAAAATTGCCTAGGCCAAGACGTGGTTGCGCAGGCTGTGTATGCACGGCTTACCTGAAAAAGGTGCTCGCCATAACAGGCTGTAATCACATTGACGGAATTGCATGAAGCGGATTTGGTGCAAAAGCAGGTCACACATGCGAAGCAATCCGGTGCGGCTGATCTCCTGCCCGAGGCCACAAGCAGAACGTTGCTTGTGTTGCGCACGCCGCGTGGCAAGCCTCCTCACCAGCGCTGCTGGATGCAACTGAGATCTCAACAAAACGGTAGGATCACAAATTTATGGGAACGGCGGCATTGGGCGATGCGGTGGTTTCGGTTTTGAACGGATAAGAAGATGAAAAAGACGACGGGTTTCGATCGCAGCAAGACGAAGAACTGGCACCCCGCGACCGGCAGCTGCGGTAGCGCGTCCAGCTCCACCTGGACCGCGACGCGAGGCATGGGCGTTGGCAGCCCAATGCGCGTGCGAGTTTGCTGCAAAGCCGCGACGACGCGCTTGTCCACGGCGCCAAGACAGTAGTCGCCGCGGCGTGCCGAGGGGCACGCAGGCGAGCGCCGCCACGCCTGCTGCCTACCGCTCGAAAAAGGCGACGCGCAGGGCCGCGTGGCGGATCTGCCTCGCTCTGCAGCGGCATCCAGCGCTCCCGCAGCATCTTGGCGGTGCGCGCGTTGAGCGACGTGGCGAGCTGGCGGACGCGCGAGTGCACGTGGTAGATCTCGGCGGGGCTCTTGCGCAGCACCTAGCGCGCGAAAGAGGGGCAAGCAAGGCGGGGTGGGGCGGCGGGGTTGCGAGGTGCTGTCGAGGCTGCCTGGGCGGGCGGACATCACTCGAGCCAGGTGGGCTGCTCACTGCGCGCCAGCGACTGCGGAGATCGTCTTCTGCAAGGCCAGGCAATTCCGCGTCGCCGATCCCACGCCGGCGCCGCCGCGCGCCACCATCACCACGTCGCTGGCGTCGATCACCTCGGCAGCCGGGCTCGGCACGCTCCACCTTCGACATCGTCCTGGCTCTCGCCATGTCCATCGGCACGCCCACCGGGAGAGAAGGTCGGATCGACTTCATCGCCCACCGTGATGTCCCGCAGCGTGTCCAGCGGAAGGGTACTTTTCAGCACCGCCTCGTTTTGGTCCGTGGGCAAGCCGTTTTTATCAAAGTACCTGACCAGATGGGTACCTTCCAGGTTGATCGGTAGGCTAGCCTCAAAGGGAACCATCAAGCTCATGCGCTGAGGTACCTTTTGGCGCGTTGTGACGGCGGGCCGGCAGGGCGGCAAGGCGAGGGGAAGAAGTGTGCACGGTGCGCACTAGCAGACTGATGGGGTGGCGGCAGCCGACGCCGGATGCGACAACGCCGCCAGTGGGCTGGCGTTTCGCGTCAAGCATCCATCAGGCAGACCGTCAAGTGCCAAACATGCGTCATTGGGCGCACATGCGCACGCGCACAGGAGTGCACATTCCCAAATGATTGACACCCAGGACATGCAGGCACAAGTGTGTATGCACGCGCGCGCACCCAGCCACCCACACACACACACGCACGCGCGCTAACGCACACGCACCCACACACACACACACACACACACACACACACGCGCACACACACACACACACACACCGAACACACACTTGCACACACTCATGCGCGCACACACACACACACAAACACACAAAAACACCTCCACACACCCCTCACCCCACCTGCTCAAGTATTCCGGGTACGGCTGGATTGAAGTGCACCGTGGTCAGCGACTTGACGCCCTCCGGCAGGTTGAGGTTGTCCACGCTGCCCCGCCCCACCAGGTGCAGGTGCAGCGGCGGCGCCGGCGGCTTGGTCGGCAGGTGGCCTCGCGCGACGTGGACGCGCAGCAGCTCCCAGACGCGCGCGTAGTTGCGGCGCTGCGGCTCGAAGTTGCCCTGGATGGCGAAGCCGTGGAGGCAGCTGATGGCGTTGAGGCTGGACAGCGTGCATGCTCCTGCGCGGCGGGCGGCGGGGAGGTGAAGAAAGACTCGATAAGAGCAGCCACGCGTGGCAGAACAGGATCATCCCAACGTCCCTCTCTGCCGCGTCCCTCAACCCCCAACCGGTCGAGGCGTGCTGCTGCCATGCGCCTTGGGCCGGAACTGCAGCGTGGCCATGGCCCAGCCGACGTCGAGCGTGAGGTTTGCCCGCGCCGACGGGCCACGTGCGCGCGAGCGCACGATGTGACGCGGCGCGCGGGCCCTGCAGCCGCTCAGCGCGCGATTTGCCGTTCGTGCACCGCTTGCCGCTGGATATGGAGCAGGGCCACGTCCAGGCAGCGCTGGGTGACGATGATGCCTTGATGATGCGACAGCGAGGTTTCGTGGGATTGAACGCCCGGTCAGCGTCAGCGACGGGATGGTCGTGTCGCGGAAATCGAAGGCGCCGGGAACGAGCGCGGTGCCCTGCAAGGTGATGATCTGGATCGTCTGGTCGATCGTGCCCTTGCTGTAATAGCCGTCGGCCTCGATCGTCAGCCCGTTGTCGCCCTCATATTTGCCGTTGAGCCCATCTGCAACACACACACACACACACACACACACACACACACACACACACGCACGCACGCACGCACGCGCACACACACACACACGCACACAGGTCGACCGCCAGGCGGAGGACCGCTGCCACCGCCTGGGGCAGACGCGCAAGGTCACGGTGTACCGCCTCGTCGCAACAACACCGCTGACGCGGGTGCGGCCCGCAAAAGCCGGGTTCGTACCGGCAGCCATCGACCTGGACCGATGCGCTTGGATTGAGTCGCTAGTAGCGGCCTCTGGCTGCTCGCCCCGGGCATCTCGCCGAAGTTGCAGAGTCCGAACTTCATGAACAGGTTGTTGGCCACCGAGTCGTTGACCGAGCCGCTGGTATTCATGCCGAGCCGCACGCCGTTGCCGTCGTAACCCATTCCGCGATCGATCCGCGATGCACCCACCACCGCATCGAAGTTGTCCCCAACCCCTCGGCGCCCCTCTCTCTCGCCCCGGCCCCCAGACATCTATGCAATCCAGCAGCGGAAGCTGCGGCTCGACGCAGCAGTCCTGGAGGGCGTCACCATCAGCACAGATGCCGAGGGCGAGCCGGGGGCGCGGCCGCGGCCGCGGCGGCCGCGGGCGTGGCGGCGTGTCTGCGGCCGATGCGCGGCACATGGGGGCGATCCTGGCTGCGCTGCTGGGGGACGAGGACGAGGAGGGCGGCGGTGGCGGCGGCGGCGACGGCGGGGGCGAGCAGGAGGACGAGCGGGCGGCGCGCGGCGGG
>NNCB01001470.1:0-10699 GCA_002317545.1 Scenedesmus quadricauda | reverse complement strand
GGTTGGGGAGGGCGTGACGGGCGGAGCCGGTGTGCGTGTGATGCTGGCGCTGAGTGCGCCCGGGATGACGCGGGAGCGGTACCGCTCCGAATTTCTTGCCCCTAAAAAATCGTCGGCAACCTCGTCGCGGTTTCCGCTATCTTGCCGCGCGACTGACGATGCTGCCAGGTCGCGTAGCTTTCACGCATGCGCTTCAACGATTGGCCTTGCACGCCAGCATGCCGATTCCCTGCGACCCCTCCACAAAACCAGTTACTGCTTAGAAGGGTCTCAGAATCGGCCACCTCGCATTGCCAGACGACCAGCACGTCCCAGCCCAGCGCCCGCAAATCTCGAAGACCCCCCACCCCCTCGCGTGCGCAGCCACATCAAGCTGCTCGAGCTGGAAGAAAAACGCCCCGGCCAGTGGCAGCAGACCAATGAAGTGACCGTCGAGATCGGGAAGGCCACGCTGATCAGCCCGCCCTGATCGCCGAATGATCAGCCAGTTTTTCGTGTGAGGTAAATCGCCCCTCCCCTTCAGGGGAGGGGTAGCGAGACTTGCCAGCTTGCTGGCTAGTCGCAGCGGGGTGGGCCAGTCGGCCTTGCGCTAGCGCGACGGGTTCGATGCGACGCGGCGAGATGAGATGCGGCGTGATGGGATGCAGCCGTGAGTTCTTTGAACGCCAACAGGAATCAAGGGGCATGCGGCGTGCACATGCGTGTGCGCTTCTGAAATCTGCAAAGGCATGCGCCTCAAACCCTCAGAGAGCGAGCGGAATGAACGAGCTGCTGTTTCATCGCCCGCCGCCGTTGCTTTGGCCAGCGCAGCGCCCGCGGCGCCTGCCGCCCCTGCTCCCTGGGCGCCCCGCACCTCGCTGTTGCCCATGTCGGCGTCGGAGGGCAGCCCGACCGCGGTGCCGTGAGCCTTCACGGAGCGATACCTGCGCGCGGTGCCGGCCCGGGGTGCGCGAGGCGCTATGGGGAGGGGGTTGCCGACGCGACCAAAAAGTCGATAAACTTGTTCATCGAGGGTGATCATGTCGGGTTGCGTCGGCGCGACATACCAAGCGGCGAGGCTCCGAAATCCCGACAGCTCTTACGCTTTTATCAGTTTGCGGCATGTCGCTGACCTGCTCGACAAGAGTTGACGTGACTGACGTGATCCCCTGATTTTGGTCCAGTCATGATTTGAGTCCGGCCTTAATGGAAGGACGGACGAGATTAAGGGGACGAGGTTTACGGGAGAGCGTAGCCATCCTGTGAAAGCCGCGCCGGAGATCGGTTGTTTATTTTCTGGAGTGATGATGCAGCTTAGCCGCTGCATCGCGGCGGGCGGCGATGATTCCGAGAGCAACTTGAATGGAAAGCCGGCGTCGTGTCGGGATGACGTACAGGCAGACTTACAGGCAAGAGGCTGTGCCGACCCGGGCGTTCGCGATCCACATCGCAATTCTGGAGATTGCACGACAGCCGCGCTGCTCCTGCGGCGTGACCACCCTTCATTGTGCCAAACCGGCATACCGGAGGCTGCCATTCTGTAAGCCGCGGGATTCGGTGACCCCACCTCTGGTGACAGTCGCTTTTTTCATAGCGGTCGGCGCAGGTGAACCTCGAGATTGACGCCCGATCCATCAAGATGCGTACCTGGGGCGTGCAAACAGACGGCGCAGCATGCACGCATGGATGGGCGGTACTGTGTGTACGCATTTCCGAGCGCACATGCGCACATGCGCACGTGACGGCGAGCGCACTTGGCAGGGCTTTCCCTACGGCCTCGGGCCATCCCGGTCCCACGTTGACCAGGACTACCTCAAACGAAACCAGGGCCAACGCCTGCTGCAAGCGCTCCACCAAGGTACCCAGCGTATGCTCGCTAGCACGTAGAGCCGGAATGATGACGGATGACGCTTCATGGCTGGGCACCGAACTGGTTGAAACATGCATCGCCGCTGCGCTGCCGCTCACCATCACGGGGCCCTCAGGCTTGGGGATTGTTGGGTGGGCAGCAGAGTCATTGAGGGCGCCATGGTTGCGAGTCGCACGGGCGGCGCTTGGGCTGCGAATGCTGCGGCTGCACGAGGGGCCTGGTGCTGCGAGTGTCTTGTTCGCGTGCGTGGGCCGCGTTGTACCCACAGCGGGACCTTCAACACGGCGCGGCCGGGACGGAAAGGACTGGGCTGGGGCAGCAAGGTCTTTTTCTGCGCAGCATGCCAATGCAGATCTCTCTGACTTGTTGGGCGCTCTTGCCGAAGTTGAAGTGACAGCGAATCTGCGAATTTTCGGCGATCGAAATTGACCGGCCGCTGGTCGATCGCGAGCAGCACACCATTCGGATCGCGGATCACGCGGTCGGGGAAGGCCGCCTCGATCTCGGGCGTCAGCAACGGAAAGCTGTTCGCCGTGTCATAGCTTTTGTTGCGATTGTAATTGATCGAGACATTCAGCCCCTCGACCATCGGCGGCGACCAGTTCACCCGAGCTTGAGGCTGCGCGGCGCTGTTCGGCAGGAAGGGTCCCGCCCCCCTTCATCTACGAGCTGCTTGCCTAGCTCCACGCCCCACTGGTCGAAACTGAAAATATTCCAAAGATACCCCCTGCACGAATTGGACTGTGTGAGCAGAGGGCGACTCCAATGCCCGACGGGTCGGGTTTCGTTGTGACTTCACTACAGAATGCACAGACCCTGATGTGGCGGTAGCCTTCTACATCACGCATGAAGATGCGTCACCAGGCTGTGAGTTGCGTTGCAGTGTTGTAGGGCGCGAGTGGGCGTTGGCGCGGACGATGGACGCACGCATGTGCGGGCGAGGGCAAGCCCCGACACTGGTGCCGCGCACTGCGCGACGTTTGTGGCCGCGCCAATTGGGGCGCATAGCCACATGCAGCACCGAGGGTGTGGTCGCCTGTGATTACGTTCAATAAGCACAGAAAGTGCTTCGGTGGGCTGGTGTTCTGGGCCTAGCGCTTTGCAGGCGGGGTCGTCAATGAGCGGGAGGAGATTTATCTGGAAATATTGTAGCTTGTTTTCGCTGGTAATCGTGATAGCCTGATCCTTGAATCTTTATTAGCATAAAGTACCTCAATCCGAAGCTCGTAGTACGGCCGTGTAAGAGGGCTTCCTACGAGTCCCAGTTCCCAGTTTAGGAGGGGCTTGGCGGGGAAGCGTAAATAGTGTTGTTCCTGGGCAAAGGAGGTCATAGAGCCCGCTATCCCAATCCCAAAGTATGCTGCCACGGCTCGTAGCGGCGGATGGGGCGCCGCGGGGCACGCTGAAAAAGTCAGGCAATCCAGGGAAAGCCCATGCATGCGCAGGCTGATGGGCATTCGTCGACAGGCCAGCGTGCCCTGCGCATGGCGAGCGAGCGCAACTGCATCAAGCAGCTCGGCGGCCGCAGAGCGAACCTGGTTCGCCTCTAGCTGGTCGGCGCACCATGATCTGCCAGGACATGGGCATGCCGCCCTGCCCCATGCCGCCGATGCACATCATGGCGCCGTCTGGCGCCGCCATCATCGCCTTGCAGTCCACGGGCGGCGCAAAGCCGGGCGGCAGCATAACTTGCTGTTGTGCTGCTGCCTGAGGGTCAGGGCCGGCCGGCTGCTGCTGCCACATGGATGGCAGGGGCTGCGCAAGCGACTGCTGCTGCTGCAGCTGCGGCGCTGCTGCGAGCGCGCTGCTGCTGCGCGGCTGCGGCGAGGCGGCGCTGAGCCGATCGCGCTGTTCCATTTCCACAAGGCGGGCCTTTACGGCGCGCTGGCAGGCAATGTGGTGGCCATCCGCTGCCACCTTTGTCATCATGCCTGCCGGGCTGCATCTGCTCATCATGCCCGGCGGGCCCATCATCATGCCCCCCACCGGCTGCTGCATCATCAGCCGCCGCCGCCCATGCCGCCTGCCGCCATGCCGCCGCCGGCCATGCCGCCCCCCTGCTGCTGCAGCACACCGCTCTGCATCTGGAAGAACATGGCCTGTGCGCGATCGCGCTCCAGGTTGGCGGCCTTTTCCTGTGGGCGTGAAGAATGACAGAGGTTGGCCAGCGAATCATCCGGTTGAAGATGTCAGCAAACACGCTGTCGCAGGCGTCATGGCCGTCCACGCGTCCGTGTATGAAGCAGGATGGCCCAGGATCTCCCACCCACTCCCCTTCCCCCCGAGGCACCACGCGACCAGGCTGGATGCGCAGGCGCTCGATGCTGAGCTCACGACAGACGTGAATACCCGTTGCTGACGCCCACCTCAACAATTGTTCAGCTCGTTTGCGCCGACGGTTCTCCACGTGCAGCTGCTGCACTGTGCGGATCGCCTCCGGAAGTACGGTGTGCTGGACGCTTGCCGCCCTTGTTGGTCCACGAGCTCGAGTTCCACACCGCGTCGCTGTTCTTCGCCTTGTCGACGAGGAGGGCTTCCAAATGCGGGTTGCGGATCGAGAAGCTGCCCGACAGCGTCTTGTGCGTGTAGATGTTCGCCGGGATCGGCTCGATGCAGGCGCTGGTGCCGCCGCAGATGATCGAAATCGACGCGGTCGGCGCGATCGCCATCTTGCAGCTGAAGCGCTCCATCACCCCCTGCAGCGCGCTCAGCGAGCTGCTTGCATCCTGCTAACCCACCTGTCGATGATCTTTTCTCTCCGGCCTTCTCACGGCTGGCCTTGTTGCGGGCAGCATCAGAACCCGGCGCCGTGCCTCTTCTTGCCACACCGCCTGCCCCCCTCCTCGTCTTCATCCGAAAGCTCATCGCTGTCCACGTCGTCGAGCTGCTTGGTGCGCTTTCGGCCCTTGCCGCTGCTGGTCGTGGCCACCGCGAGTGCCGCTGCATCGAGGTCCTGCTGCGCCAAAGGGGCCACTGCCGGCATTTCATCCGATTCGCAGAGAAATCCATAATAAGCGGCGTGCATATCAGCACTGGGGGCCTCCATGGTGCTGCCGGCACGACCAACACAATTCTGGCAATGATCTCTGCGGGGCTGCCCTATACCGATCCACAAGATCGACTATCGCAGCAAAGCTATTGGAGTACCGTCCGGGGCAGCGGACAAGCGTTCGTAACGCTGAACTTTGAAAGTGCAACAGACGAAATTGCGCGCGGTCACCCAGGCTGACATTTGCAAGGGTCGTTACAAGATTTGACAGTGACGCGACATTGAAGGCTGCATGAATCCTAAGATGTCACCCAGCCGCCAAAGCTGCCAGCGCGTATGCCGTGCTACACTGCAAATGGAGCTACAACTGTATTTATCTGCGACCGCAAGTGGATGGTGCATTGAATGCAATAATATTATGTTGCAGATTTCTGAAATGGCAAAAAGAGAGCACATAAGCTCTCGCTCTCTTCGCTTTCGATTCATGGGCTCGTTGACTACGAGCTGAATGATGTGTCGAGTGATAGGGTCCCAGCCCTTCCCCCGTCCTGCGCTGTCGCAGTGGGGCATCGAGATGAAGCTGTCGCTACGGTTCGTAACGTGGCCTTTGTGAAAAAAGATGAAAAACTGGGATTTCTGGGACATCGAAACGGGAGGATTGGCCCCCAGAATTTATACCCTGGCGACAAGACGTACTTCTGTAAGAGAAAACTATACAATGCAGTAATCGAGCGGCTACGCCCGGTCGGGTATGGCGACCAGTATCGGCGACCTACCAAGTGCCACGTACAAAGGCGCTCTGGTCGCTTTGGCAAGTGCAGCGCGACTGGGAGCAGGTGCCGGCTGCATGGAGGAAGGCACGCGTGCACGTGCGCACGCGCCACAGGGCAGGTGTGTGCATGTGCGCGGCCTAACCTCACATCTCGTCCTCTATGGCGAAAACCAACAGCGATCCGGGCCCAGAGGGCAGTCGTACAGCGACTGCGATGGCGGCATGGCGTGCGTGACACGCGCCGCCCGTTGCGAAACGGCCGCTGATCGCATGCCGCTGAGCACCGACTGCGATGCAGCCGACCCCCCGGGTCTCCGGCATAGAGAACGCCGCCAGCGGCACGCGGGCGAGCGTGCGCGTTGTCGGCTTCGGGCGCCGTCTTGGTAGCGCGAGCCGCAGGCGTGCAAATCGAGCGGCCGCAGCGGCGCGCATGTCGTTCAGCCATCCGACTGCTTACGACGGGCCCGATCGGGTGCGGAGCCCGCCTCAACGCAAAGATCAGCTTCAGCATGGCCGCGTCCCGTGAATGCCATGGCCGGGCGCGCCATCGAAACCCGGCGCAGGTGAGGCCCTGGCGTGAGAAGGGGAGGCGACCATCCGTTCGAGCAGCCGTCGAGCGAGCGAGTCGTGGCCCATCGGCTTGGCGCAAGATCGAGGGGTGTCTCGACTTCGCTCGACACGAACGGAATAAGGGGTTGTCCGCTACGCCAATTGCGACTCAAGTGATAGCACTTCTGCCTTGCAGAGCATGACCGGCTTTGCCAGATCGGTGCATCCTGCAGCCGAGGCAAAACGGCTGGTGGCAGGTGGGGCAATATTTGGCCCCTCCTGCCCGTCGCCCTCCTCGCGGTCTGGGCGCTCCAGCAGGCACGAGCAGTCGTTGTAGGGGATAGGTGCGCAGCGACGACTCGATGGCTCCTCGGCAAAGAATTTACGCCTGTAGCACAAGCGCTGAAGGAAAGCGCCTCCGCTCGCGTACTTCCCCTAAGCGCGAAAAGGAGGCTTCCTGAGGGAAATGCTTTGACCGGGAGGATAGCTTCGAGAGTGAGCAATCTCCCCGGCCTATCGGCCATTACGACACAGCGCCAATTGGACGCGCATCAGGCTCGAAGACCTCTATGTCGATCCCCCCGATGCCCGTCGTCCCCAACAGCGGCCCAGCGCGCTGGCGCGGCGCAGCGCTGTGTGCGGCCGAATCCCAGCACCCCTCGCAGTGTGCGCCTCGCGCCTCGCACCTGCAGGTCCCGCGACACGTCCTAACAGATGCAGGACGTCGTCGTGCGCCAGATCACGGCCGCAGCCGGGGCTGGGGCACGCGATGGGGTACCTGCGGGCCTGAGGGCGCGTGGTCCGTGCCATGGCGCGGCCGGATGGCGCGTCAGGGCATGGGCGTGCGCGGTGTGCAAGCCTGCCCGGTCGACCTGTGAAGCTGCAGACCGCGAAAGGACAGCACTGTCGCAGGCACGGCCTGCGCGGTCGAATAGCTGTTCCTGCGGCGACAAGGTCCGGCCGAAAGCTGCGTGCGGCGGCCGCACCTGCACCACGCCCTGCACGTACTGCCGCATGCGCCGGCGCAGATGTGGTGGCCGCACGTCCCCCGCGACGCTGACGAGGACGCGGCATCCTCCGGCAGCCGGGCGGACAGCATGACGTGCAGCGGGAAGCGCTCGAAGCAGATCGCGCAGTCGGCGCCACCGGCGCCGCCTGCTGCGCCGGCCTGTGCCTGCTGAGCCCGTAGCTCCTGCGGCCGGCCCTTGCCCTTGGCCTGCCCGGGGTGCCCCGCCAGAGGGGGCCGCTGGGGCGCTTTGCCGGCCGACAGCCGCGGCGGCGCCTGCTGCAGGCGGCTGCCGCTGGCAGCGGCGCCTGTGCAGTCTGCGCTTGGGGCGGGACCTGCAGATTGGTGGTGATGGGCGAAGGCGGGTCTCGTACACCTCTGAAGGATACCCTTCAAGCGGCAACCCGCATACACACGTCCACATCACAGCACACTGAGCACGGCAGAACTGCAAGCAACGATGGATAGCGGCCCAGTGCGTGCCGAGGTGCGTTCGGATCCGGTCATCGGCTCTCGCAGTCCAGCCAGGGTCCCCCACGCCGCTCACCTGCGCAGCCCTCAGCAGCAGGCACCACGGGCCGGCTTGATATGTCGAGCGGCCGCTCCAGCAGGTCGCCTTGCTCCTCCCACATGTCCTCGTCGCACGTCGCGAGCGCCGCCGCGAACGCCGCGTCGTGCGCGCGCAGCACCGACGCGTCCCAGCGCTCGCGCGCGTCCAGCGCGGCGGCGAGGGCCGCGGACGCCTCCTGCGCCGCGGCCTCGTCAGCCTGCATGCGCGCGGCCGCGTCCCGCCCCTCCTCGCTGGCGATGAGCGATGCCAAGACGGCAATCTGCTCCTGCAGCAGCTCGCTTCTCCGGCCTCATCCGCCATCAGCACGGTGTCCGACATGTCTGCATCCACGTCTGCGCCGCAGCTCAGAAAGCTGGTGAGCGCTACCTGGGCGTCAAAGCAGCGCTGCAGGCGGTCTTCAGCTCCGAAAGCTGCGCCGAGCAGCCAAAACCTCCGAGCTGTGCAATGCGATCCTCCATGGGTCCGCTTGATGAGATCACGGTTCGAGTGTCGGTGTGTGCACGAGGCGAGGGTCGCAATCCAAGCATTCGCACACAATTCGTATTGGTCAGGGAGACCACGCTGTTTGGCTTTGAACTTGGACCAAACTCGTCCAGGTTCTCGTCACTTTACGTCAAAAACTCTACGATCCCTTCTGCGACAGTTCTGAGGATCACATATGTGGAATCATGTGGATAATGGCATCGGCTGTCATGTATGGTAATATTGTACAACGGCAGGACGCGGCAGGCATCGGTCACGTCAGCGGTTGGCAGTCACCAGCTACGCCCGTAAAGCATTCATTATCCCAGTAGGCACAGCATCCCTTTCTTGTCGCCCCCACCGAAACTGGCATGGACTGCCCAGAATACACAACACACGACCCTATGCCCTCATGCCAGCCTTGTGGGCAAGCTTTGGGAAACAAGGTTCAACCCACCGGCACCGGTTAAGTTCGGTATGGGCCTGATCATTACAGCTATCGGTGCCGCCTGGCTGATGACTCCACAGCTGCTGTCGGGCAGCGGTCGAGCCAGAGGATCGTTCATCAAGCAGGTTGCCGAGATCCAAGCCCTCTTCCCCCAGATTTCGTGGCCTGTGACGCGGCTGGCGTGTCAACCCGCACCTACTGTGTGGGCCCAGAAGCCACCACCAGGTCTGCCCAACCGTCACGTACACACCAGCATGCGCAGGGCGTTGCAGAGCAATGCCGCCCGAGCACCCGGGTCCACGTGGCGCACGAAGCTCTTCTGCTCGCTCAAATGAAGCTCGGATCCGAGTCTGCATTGGTGTGGGCTGTGGCACAGCGCCGCCTGCTGATCGGGCGATCACCCGGGCGCTCGGCGCCATTCCACAAAGCTGCTGTCGCTCCGGCCGGTACAGATTGATCTATTGACGGCCAAGCAGCATGACGTAGATTATCGACATCACCGACAAGCTGACGCTGACCGGCGGCGGCGCTGTATAAATTCGACAACAGCCTGGTCGGTTTCTTCGGATATTCGGCAGGGTTCAGCAGCCGGACGGGCGAGGCCGCCTGCTTCGCGCCGACCATCGTCGCCGGTTCGCCCTGTACGAACCTCGACAAGCGAACCAAGGACACCGATTTCATTCACAAGCTCAACCTGACGTACAAGGTCAGCGACGATGTGATGCTGTACGGTACTTGGTCGCGCGGTTTCGCCCGGGCGGGTCACCGGGAGGAAGACATGTGCACGCGAGCGCCGAAGACGTCGTCGTTCATTTCGTCGGACGACTGCGTCGGCGAATTGTCGTGGTTGAGAATCTTGGTGACCTCGACGCCCTTGTCGACCAGCCGTTGATAATATTCATCGAAGCGTTCGGCGGGAACATTGATCGCGATATGGTTCATCGACCCGTGGCGCCGAGACAAGGCTGCCTTTCGTCGGGCCAATTCGTCCGGCCCGGCAAGGGGGCAGGCCCTTGCAGCCTCTATCTGTCTGACTACTTGCCGCTGCTGCGTGCTGCCCAGGGCTCCGCCGGCCGCCAGTCAGCTGCCGCTGAGCAGCGCCCCCGCCGCCGCCTCCCGCACCGCGTGCGCCACTTGCTCCACGCGCCCCTCCTCGGCGAGCGCCGCGTTGACCACGATCTTGACCGACGGCGGGGAGTGGACCTCGTCCAGCACGCTGACCTCGGCATCACGACAAACAGCCCGTGCAGCGTTCAACAGCTCGTCAGCAACGCATAGTCGATCGCGAGCCCGCCGAGCGACAGCAGCAGCACGCGCCGCCGCCCGAAGCGGTCGGACAGATTGCCGAGCACCGGCGACGCCGCGACGGGTCCGACCGCCACGCCCGCGATCCGCAGCCCGGGACGCCCGATGCGAGCGCGGCGCGCAGCGCGGAGGACGCCGCTCTAACCTTGGACGCGAGGAGCTGGCCGTCGCGGGTCCCGAGGATGCGGAGCGCCTCGATAGCGGCGGTCGCCAGGTAGGGGGGCAGGGAGGCGGAGAAAACTCGGGCGGCCGCACAGCCGCTGGTGGTCGCACACCTGGCGGGCGGACTTCCCGTTTTTTGATCGGAGGCGTACTTCAAGGCGTGATTGAGCGGTCCAAGGAAGCAGCTCTTGTGCAGGATGGACGATCAACGACGCTCTTTCGACCGGGAGGAGCTCGAGCTGGAGGGAGAGGGCCGCGGTCGCGAGACGCTCGCGCGGCAGCGAGCGGTGAAGAATGGGCGGCAGACGAGCCGCATGATCTCGAACTTCGGATGGTTCGAACGCAGAAGCCGCCGACGGTGCCGACGCTCTGCTGAAGGTGCCGATGATGAAGTCGACGTCGTCGATCACGCGCCTGTGTGTGTGTGTGATGTGTGTGTGTGCGGCGCGCCATGTGTGTTGTGTGCTTGGGTGATGTGGACGAGTGTGGGTTTGTGGAACGCTTGTCTGTGTCGCTTGGGACTAGTTTCGAATGCTTCGGGCTGTGGCCGGTTCACCGCAACCGGCTTGTGGGCTCCATAAACAAC
>NNCB01001469.1:0-10703 GCA_002317545.1 Scenedesmus quadricauda | reverse complement strand
GAGATTTGTCTGCTGTGTGCTGGATTGTGGTCCAGGCTGGGGTGTCGGCGGATGGTGGTGCTTGGGGATCCCGTTGGAGTGGGCTGCGGTGCACCCGTTACGTCGTGAAGGTCGCTGTGTTGCGTGTGGGGGTTTGCTCCAGCATGTCTGTTGAGCTTCTACATGCATCCTTGTTGGTCCAGCAACTGTTGTCCTGCTGTTGTCCCAGGCAGCACACTCACGTGCATACGGCACACCTGCCCCCTACCTCAGGGCACACACATGCACGAGTGCACGCACGTGCGTGCGCTTACATGCGCATGCACCGCTCGCACCCACGCACACACGCACGCACGCACACACGTCCACAGGCGATTTTGCTGAGTTCGTCTGTGTAGGATAGGTGGGAGGCTGTGCTGTGGCGCTAGCTGCAGTGGAGCCATCCTTGAAATACCACCCTGTCGTGCTTGACGTTCTAACCTGGGCCCGTAATCCGGGTCGGGGACCGTGTATGGTGGGTAGTTTGACTGGGGCGGTCTCCTCCCAAAGAGTAACGGAGGAGCTCGAAGGTACGCTCAGCGCGGTCGGACATCGCGCACTGTGTGCAAAGGCATAAGCGTGCTTGACTGCAAGATCGACGGATCAAGCAGGTACGAAAGTCCTAATCCTTGCAGTTGCGTAGCATATAGCTGGCACCAACACTGCACCACTCCCATCCCACACACACACACACACGTTGGTCGACAGGTCGAGCTCAAGCCCGGCGGCTCAGCCATCCCTGTGACGTCGTCCAACTTGCTCGAGCCCTCCGCCGCTGACAGAGGTCAGCCTGAACCGCCAGAGCGTCGAGCCGTTTCTTGAACGCCTCCGACTGGGCCAGCGGTACGATTGGGTCAGCATCGCCGTGCACAATGAAAATCGGCGGACTTTGCGCGCTCAGCCAGGCAGCGGGCGACATGCGATGGGCGAGTTCTTTGGCATCGCGTCTTGGGGCCTACACAGTGTATGCGGGCGGCACAGACGTGGATCGACCGGGCAGTTTTCGAAGGTCGTCGCGTCGCTCACCCCGGCGCAGCAGCGCGGCCTGCTCAAGTTCGCCACCGGCTGCTCGCGGCCGCCGCTGCTGGGGTTCGCGCACCTGGAGCCGCCGCTCTGCGTGGCCATGGCGGGGGGCGTGCTCGAGGACGCGGCACCGAGCGGCTGCCCACGATCGCGCTGCATCAACACATGAAGCTTCCCCCCTATGGCCGCGCCGCTCGCCGGAGCAGGCGGAGCGCGCATGCGCGACAAGCTGCTGTATTCCATCGAGTCGAAGAGCCGGGTTTGACCTGAGGATTGCACCATTAACTAGTGCTGTTTGGGCGGTGCAACGCGATTGCTGCATATGCCTGATTGTCCGTCCGACTGTGCAAAAAATTCGGGTGGGCATGAAGATCGTGGTCACCGGTCCTATTCCCTGGCCATTGCAAAGGAGCGCCTTCCGGCCCGATGGCAAAAGCATTCTTGATGCAAATCGGCAAGGTGCGCCAAGTAACGAGATGGTCGCCGGCCCTACCAGGTATAAGTGCATTCAGGCAATTAGTACCTGAGCGCAGCCATTGGAGGGTCATGGGTCCCAGCGGAGGCGCAAGCCTTCGGGCAAGGGGTGCTGTCAGGAGGCACCTCAGCTGATCTGGAGCTTGACCGGCGACAGCAGCACCCGCAGGAGCACACTGTAACGATGTTTCACAACGGAAACATGGAGACTCTGGCATGTAGCTTATATGATTTTACGACGGTGATTGCAAGGCCGACGCTTAGCTGAGGTGCCGGCCTTTCGCGCCAACGGCATTACTCCAATATTAGGTCCCGTGCAACAAGCAGGAACGATAACTTTAGATATGTGATTAGCAAAGCTTGTTCTAAGATATATCCTCATTCCCGTTATCGCCCGGAACGGCGGTGTACCTGCAATGATCAATATGAAAAGAAGACTATCTTCTGGTGGGACTCGGTTCCTCTCTTTGCCCCGGCAATGAAGTGACCGTGGTTGGGCAGCTGTATTGCGCGACCACACCTACGATCAGTCACGCTTAGCCCGGAGACTCACAGCAAAATGTTGCAAGCCGTGACAACCGCTGCAGCGAACGACAGCTGGCTTCCGTGAGGCATGTGATTCGACGTTGGCGACGAGGAGGAGGTCGAGATCGGCAGCGACGAGCTTGACCTGTTGCCGCTCGAGGGGGACCGGATCGACCTTGGCGAGGCGGCGGTGCAGACATTGTCGCTCGCGCTCGCCGCGCGCCATCCCGACGCCGACCGCGTAGCCGCGGAAACAGGGCGTGCTGACGCAGGAGGCAGCGGCGGGAGGATGTTTCCGGCGCAGGCAGTGGGGCCCCGCCCAAGAACGGCTGGCACGGCGGTAGTCGGGCTGCGGGTCTGCCGGTCGACCACATAGGCGCAGCGGCGGCAATGCCTCCGGCCCCAGTAGGCCGCATCTCGCGCAGCCGAAGACTCGGCAGAGGCGACTGCTGCCCACAGCCGGTACAGCCACCGCCCACAGGCATGTGTCGATCGAAGAAAGAGAAGGTGAGCCCATCGCCCAGCGATTCCCCGCGGCGTCAACAGGCGTAGCCCTGGTCACCCATCGGTGGCACCTTTGCCGTGGGTTTATCTACCTGTTCACACGCTCAATTCGCAACGCCAACAGCCCCAGCCCGTCCGCCTGTTCACAACTAACGTCATAGCGGCCACTGCAACGCATACGCAGCTCAGCACGCTCTTGGCGGACGTGGCGTCGCGACGGGCGCAGGTGGCGGCGCTCACCAGCGCGAATGCGGAGCTGCGGCGCCAAGCTGCTGCCCTGAGCTGACGCTTGCTGGCTGTGACTGCCACTTGCACCTTCTCTCTGCCGCCGGCGCCACCGGTGCGACCACGGTACAGCCGCCGCCTGGACTCCTGCCGCAAGCAGTGGGGCAGAGGCGGCGGAAGCGTCCGTGTCGGCAGCTGCTGCCGCGTTGGCAGCAGCGGCGGATGCAGATGCGGCGGCCAGCAGTGGATGTCAGTGCTGCAGCCGCCTTTGCACCGGTGCCCCTGTCTGAGCAGCAGCATGAGCCCCACCACCACCAGCAGCCCCACCAACACCAACAACAGCAGCAGCAGCAGCAGCAGCAGCAGCAGCAACAGCAACAGCAACAGCAGCAGCAACAGCAACAGCAGCAGCAGCAGCAGCAGCAGCAGCAGCAGCTTGTGAACGCACATCTGCAGCACTTGCAGGCACCCCGCGCCCACAGCGCAGACCTGGGGGTTGCAGCGCCTCGCATAGCAGAGCTGGCAGCGCCCCTGCGCTCGCCAGCGCCGATAGTCGAACAGATCCTTTTCCGCCGCCGCGACAAAGGCGTCGGCGTCGGCGGCCGAGGGCTTGGCAGCCTTGGCAGCGGATGGGGCGGGCTTCTGCTCCGCCGCCACGGCGGGGCCAGCGACGACGAGCGACAGGGCAAGCGACAGGCTTGAGATCATGGCTTTCATGGGGTGCGTCCTCTGGATTGCTTTTGCGGCGCTCTTTGGCGCAATGGCCATAGCTTGGCGCGCGGTGCGCAGGGTCAAGCGGTCAGGAACGCGGCATCTGCTAACGCCTCTGCTAATGTCACGCTTCCCCATCTCGGGCTCGGTCACGCTCGACATGTGGGTGCCCGGGATCGTCGCGAGCGTCGCGTCGGGCAATATGGATACGAGCTCTTCGGCAGACATCGCTGGCCCCTTGGCTGGATTGAGGACTATGCCGGGCGCCATTGGGGGACAGGATCGCATGGAGCACCGGTTTCAGGTGGGACAGCAGCAGCAGCAGCAGCAGCAGCAGCAGCAGCAGCAGCAGCAGCAGCAGCAGCAGCAGCTTCAGCAGAACAGCACCATCATCAGCAGGGGCGGCAGCCGCGTCAGTTGCCCGGACAAGAGCGGAGGCACCTGGTGTGCGGCGCGGGAGCAGGGCAGCTGGCTGGGCCGCCGGAGCCAGCACGAGCTCGACGCCGCAGCCAGCCGGTGCTGACCTGGTACAGGCAGGCCGTGGGCCGCCTGGCACCATCATGCCGCTCCTCGACTCGCCAGAGACAGCTGGGGGCGCCTTGCGTGCGGTGGCGGCGGCAGTGGACCAGCTGCTCGATGCACTGCACCGCCTTGCTGCAAGGCACGTGGTGAGACTGCGCATTCATCAGCTTTCGCATTGCTGCGTTCCAGGACACGCGCGTCGCAGAGCCGGCCACTTTGCCGATGGTTGGTGGCATGCGGCATTGGACATGAGCGTATGCCGAGGATCAGCGCCATGCCCGCGACCGGAACCGAGGGCACGATCGACAATGTCGCGGCGGCGTGATCAACCGCGCCGGTCACCCCCGCGGCGCCCTTGGAACTGATCATCGCGACGAGGAGCAGTGCGATCTGATCGCCAAGCGACAGCTCGACGTTGCACGCCTGGGCGATGAACAGCGCGGCCAGCGCGTCATATAGATGTTCGTGCCGTCGAGATTGAACGAATAGCCCGTTGGTACGACCAGCCCCACGACCGACTTTGTCGCAGCCTGCGCGTCATCTTCTCGCACCAGGACCGGAAGAAGCATCGCAGCTTGCCTTTTGTACTTGTTGCCCAATACGACTAAGTTTTGTAGCCGAGTGCTGCCCACTGGTGCGAGCGTCGCCGCGAGTGCCTCCGCCGCTCTCCTCCTTGCAGGAGCAGCGGCGCCGCAGGAGCACACGAGCAGCCACACCGCTTACTGGGCCGCGGCCGCCGGCCTGCGGCGGCTGCTGACCGCGGAGCACGCCGCGTACGCCGCGCTGGGCTGCACCCTCAGGAGCATCCTCAGCCGGGCGCAGCTGGCCCGCTGGGTGGTGTGCTCGTGGCCCTTCTTCCCGTCCCCCGCAGACCTCATGGCGGCGCTGCAGCAGGAGAGCGCGGCCGCAGCCGCGCCGCCGCCCGGCGCGGCGGCTTGGGGCCTGCTGCCCCGGCGCGAGTAGCGGCCGCCGCCGGCATCGATGATTTAGCAGGCAGCTCGAGCCCGGTATACTTTCTGCCGCCAGTCGCGGCTGGTCTGCAGCTGGGTTTCCTCGTCGCGCGGCGCTGAAGACGCCGTCGTGGTCCATCCCGACCGGAATCCCGCCGGGTTTCCGTCGGTGACCCAAATACTTCTATTGAGTGCTCACCGTATGCGCGTTCGTGGCGGTGAAATGCATTAGCCCTGGCGCGGCTGAGAGACGCCGCCTGCTGGCAGGTAGCAATTTTCAAAAATGACTGCTGACGAGCCTAGGCAGCACCACGCCGCAGGCGGCGCGTGGCCTCAGGAACGAGTGTTTGTGACCTGCTAGCCAGCTGTAGACCTTTTGGCCGGATGCGTTGCGCCTGTTTGACCGGGCTTGTGAGGTCCACCGCAAAGCCATCTGTCCCCTCTTGCTAACCTTATCGGCCTTAGCATGGGCCCGACAGCATTGAAGCTCTTCGAAGTTATGTACCCACACAGCCCTTGGCATCGCGCATCCATTAGGACATGTTCTGGTTGTATCTTTTCAAATGTTACATAAGAAGAGCGGCACACGATTGACACGCGCGACTTGGCACGGCGATCACAGCAGAGGAAGGGGCTGGAAAGGTGAAGGGCAGTCGCGGGCGCCACCGATGCGGTAGCTATAAAAGAGGCAAAAAAGGCAAAAATATAGCGGACTGGCATCGTAGCGCCCAAACAAAAAGAGTCGGTCAGCTCACACCATCAGCCCATCACACTTCTGCACACGTCACCGCATCCGCTGCGCCACTGACCGATAGCGGCGCCCCGCTGGCGCTCGCGCTGCGCAGGCGCTCGCGGCTCTGGCCCGGCGCATTGGGTGCGGGCGGGCCGCCGGGGCCCGGCGTGCTCCGGCCCGTTATGCGCGCTGGCGGGTGTAGTCGGCTGCGAGGGGCGCGGCGGTGCGTAGGGCGGCCGGTCTGCCGGCGCCGGCGGGGCCGCACGCTGGGGCGGCCCGGGCTGCTGCCGGATCATACCCGCGCAACCACGTGCGGAAGTCCGGATGGAACGATGCCGGGCGTATGCGTGCGGCGGCTTGAAGGTTCCTTGAAGCGGACGTGAGTGCGCACGCGCGCTGCGGCCAGCTGCCTGCCATGCTGGTAGGGCGGTTGCTGCGACGGGGTGTTGCGGGGTCGCGACTGCCGTGCCGCGGGGGCGGCGCCTGCTGCTCCCATTCTGCGCGGTGCGGGCGGCGGGTACGGCTGTTGCCAAGGCGGCATGCTGCTGCCCGGGTGCGCCGGCGCGCCCTGGTGCCAGTCGTGCTCGTTGTACTGCTGCTGAGTTGGCGGCATGCCTGGCGTACTTCGTTGATTGTAGCCACGGCGGCGGCGGCTTCGGCCCTTGCCGCGACGGTGGCAATTTCGCGATGTAACGCGATGCGAGAGTCAAAGGTCGGAATCGGCAAGTTGAACATGACCTTGTCAAAGTCGCGTTTGCCCCACTGGCCTTCGGCTTGCCATTTTTCGGCACGCGATCGTGCGGTTTCGCTGTTGAGAATGGCAATGAGATATTGGGCTTCTGACGGTGATACTCGGGGCTGGTGGCTCGTTTGAGGTGCGCTGCTGCCACGGCGGCTGCTGCTGCTGCTGCTGCCGCTGCTGCGGCCCCTGATGCTGCTGCCCCGGCTGCTGCTGCTGTTCCTGCCGCTGCTGCTGCGCCAGCTGCTCCCACTGCTGATGGTGCTGCTGCGGCGCACGCTGCGCTTTCACAGCCAAAGACATTGCCGCCCAGCACGAAAGGCCGGATCGACAGTCCGCTCGCACCCAGGGCCCGTTCGGTCATGGCTCGCCTCCTTGCTTCACCGCCGCCACCGCTTCGCGCGAATTGTCGCTGAACAGTCCGTCGATCCCGGTCCTGAGATAGGCGCGGATTTCAGCGCCAAGGTCGCCGTGACGCGCCGGTGCCTCGCCGCCGCCCTTCGCGGCGGCAGGAAATAATTCTCGCGGCGGAAGGTCCAGGGATCCTTGAGCCGGCCGCGGCAGGGCCATCCGCGCACCAGGGTCGTCAGTGTAGCCGCGCCCCCGGCCGCCACGGCCAGCCTCCAGCGGCGGCCAGGCGCCGCGGCCGCCTTGCGGGGGGCGCGCGGGATTCTGCCCGTAGGACGACTCAGGGGCCGGGAAACCGCCGCGGCCGCGGCCCGCGAACCCGCCGCCGCCAGCGCCGCGCCCACGGCCCCGCGCAGGCGCGCCGCCAGGCCCCCCGCGCTCGTGGTCGCCGCTGGGTGCGGCGAGCCCGCCGTCGCCTGCCCCATACCCGCCGCCAGCGCCAAGGCCGGGACCGCTGCCCCCGCTCTCCCCGTAGCCAATTCCTCGGCCCGGCCCGCCCTCGCCGCGCCTGCGGCCCCCACGGTCGCCCTGCCGCCCCGTCGCCCCGTCGGCCATAGCCCTTCCACGCTCAGCGGCAGCGCTGGGCGATGGACTGCGAAGTGCTTGGGTGCGGCTTGCTGTAATCAGGTCGCGATCAACGCCATTCCCGATCTCCGGGGTCGCTTTTCTCGTCTTCGTGTGCACTTCAAACAGAAGTTTCAGCGTAGGACGACCCTTGACATCCACGGCAGCACCTGGGGCTGCAGTGCTCATGCGCATCGCAGCACCGCGGTGGTTTTGACGCCAGGGGGGTCATTTCGGACTCCCCAGCTCTCGCGCCTGATGATCTCGTCGTAAGATCCTGTTCCGCATGTTCACGGGCGAGGCCGGCGCGCGCTGCGCGGCGTATCGCCTGTGAGACGAAGACACCGTCTCGAGGTCGCGCAGGGTGTGTTGGCGCGATGCGGCCGTTCACGGGCGAAGAAGTGAAGCGCGCGTTCCGCGGTCAGACCTTGCCCGACAACCTATAACCAGTCGCAGGCCTATCTGCAGTACATCCGGCGCTTGCAGGCGGGGCAGAGCGGCTTACCTTTTCGCATCGATGCGCGCACCTCGCGCTGCGCTCCTTCGCAGGCTGCTCGGTTTCCGCGTCGCGCAGCCAAAGCGTGCCGCCAGCCGGCACCTCAAATGTTGCAGTGGCCGCCGCGGCTCTGCTGGGCGCGGCTCAGGCTCCGGCTCGTCCGCACCGTCGGCGCCCTGCTCGAACTGGTCGCTGCCAGCTTCAGACGCGCCGCCGCTTTCGGGCGTCTCTGCGGCCCACTCGGCAGGCGGCCCTGCATGCAAGGCTGCAGCCTCGATTACTTCACCCTCCTCCTCGCCGTCCTTCCTGTCTCCGTCGTCCTGCTGCTGGCTGCCCTCATGATCTGAGAGATCGTCTTCATCCTCCGAAGCGCCGGCTCTCCGCTGCCCTAGCTTAAGGTCCAGCAACAATCCTTCATCACCCGCTACATCCTCCTCTTCCGGCCCCGCACCGGACCGACGTCCATTCTGGAGCCTCGAGCTCTTCTTTCACCTCTGACATGCCGATCTGGGCTCCCACGCAGGCAGTTTCATGGCCAGCCTGGTAAAGCAGGGTGAGAATGACAACCGCAGCAAAAATGTACCAGGAAACAGCGGAGCCGACGCCGAAATTGAGGCGGGTGAACGCGGTGGCGAAGAGATACATGCCCAAGGTCGTTGCCGAATTGTTGGTGCCACCCAGCCCCTGCGTCAGCACATAGGGCTCGTCGAACATCTGCAATCCGCCCAGCGTCGCGGTAATTGACGCAGGAAGGGCGCCGGAGGCAGGGGAGCCGGGCATCAGCAGATCGATGATCGCTACATCAAAATTTTGTTCAATGGCACCCAACGCATCCTCATAGTTGGTGGCAGTAAAGGGTTCCATCCCCCAGGCGGTACACTGTTTATCCAGTATTTTAAGATTGGTCTCGTTGTCATCTAATATAAGCACCCGCTTTCCATACAATGTACCGGCTGCAAATTTTTCCTCCGCCCTGAAATGGGTAACCGCTGTATTGGCTGCTACCTTAATGGTAAAGATGATGCCGATCCAGGCGTCCTTCCATCGTTTCCGCCAACATGTTTGCCTGCGGCCCGCAGCAGAACAGCGCCGCCACGGGCTCGCCTGCACGCATGCTGCCTGGGGTTGGACATCTGCGTCTGGGAAGCTAATCGTTTCCGGGTGGGGCCCGTTTGACCATGCACCAACCGCAACGCTGAGGTGTCACAAGCGCCTGCTGTGCGGTTAAGCTTTAGCGTCTGTGGCGAAATTCCTCCGCAACTTGGCCATGAGCTGCAATCATGCCGCCACAGGGTGCCTGCGTCGACTCTTACTGCCAAACAGCGGGCCGGCCTGGTTGAGCGACCCGAAGCTCGCACAGAACCAGATCACTCAGACATAGAATCCTGGACGCAAGGCGTGCATTTTGAAAACACGCCATCAACCAAGAATCTACCATACGCCGCGGTACTTTCCGCAAGGCCACATTCGTGGAATATAGGAGAAAGGAATCTCTCAAACAGGTGGCGTCCCTGCAAAGAAGTCAGATGGCCCACTGCAATGCCACGCCGGTGCGAGTGGCGGCGCGCTCGCTCTCACTCTCGCTGTCTACAGGGGATGTGCCGGCTTCCACCCGCACCAAGGGCACTGCCACCTGCTGCTGCTGCTGCTGCTGCTGCTGCTGCTGCTGCTGCGCTGCTGCTGCCAGCCGGCCACTGCAGCAGCCGCCTGCATGGCGCCAACAGTCGGCGCCGCCTCTGCAGCGCACGCAGCAGCCACGCTCTGCGCCGACGCCGCCGCCGCCTCCACAGGCGCCCGTCGCGGGACGCGCTTTCCTTGCTGCTGCCACTGCTGCTGCTGCTGCCGCCGCGGCCGTTGCCGTCGCCCTCGGCCCGCCGCTTGGCAGCTCAATCCTGACGGTCGTAAGCCACTCCGATACTGCCCCGTCCGATCCACGACCGTCAAACGGCGTCGATGCTGCGGGTGATCCGACGGGACCGCCGGTCGGCGTGCGGGGACAAAGTTGCTGACTGACGTAGGCGACTATGGTGATCGCCTCTGCGGCGGCGATGGGGTCATTGGCCGCCTGGATGCACGGCGCGGGATGGTCACCCGGGGATGCGCAGGGCGCTGCTGGAGCCCGCGTAGTAATCGTCGACCGACGGCCAGCCTGGATCGGACGCACGTGCAGACAGGGAGAGGGGGGGTGTGGGTGGGTGGGCCAGGGCGGTCGGGCACGCGGCGCGCAGGGCGCGGTGTGTGACCGAACCAGGGATGGGCTGCAGGGCGCCAGCTGGGCAGGGCATTTCGAACCCATTAGTCCGCAGGGAAGTGCCGGGACTCCATCGGGATACCGTAGGGTTCCCAAAACCACCCCGCAGAGACCCAGCCGTGGCACCACACGGCGTCCCGCACGCGCCGCGGCGGCAAGCCGCCCGAAGACCTCGCGGCGCGCTCCGGTGCAGGCGGCCTTCCTCGCCAGCGACGCCTGTCGCGGGCTGCCCCGCCGTGGGGCCCAGTAGGCTACCCAACTCTTTCCCCCCCCCTCCACAAAAATACCCACCAAAGCTGTGTATTGTGATGGCCTCATCAAAGTCTCTGATGGTCTTGGCGGCCGGCACCAGGTCTGGCCGCAGCGGCGGCCGCGCGTTGCGCCAGAGCTGGGTGTGGCCTCGAGAAGATGCGCTTGATGCCGGCTGCGAGGTTCAGGTCGTAGATCTTGTTGAAGCCGCGCTGCAGGTGGGCGTTGCTGATGGTCAGGTCGAAGGGGTTGCACCTGGGGTTTTCCGCGCACGGTGATGATCAGGGGGGTGGGGCCGGGAGTTCAGGGGA
>NNCB01001468.1:0-10704 GCA_002317545.1 Scenedesmus quadricauda | reverse complement strand
ATCGACGCGCTTCTGAATGCGCTATGACATGGCTGGCCGGAATCGCCCTCAAGCAGGTTGCAGTGTACGGGGCAAGGCACACGCTTGGCAACAGGGTGTCTGGCGTATCAGGTGTCTGTGTCGTAGTGCCCCAGTCGCTTTGAGCACATCTGCTTGTCACATCTGCTGGTGCGGTGTCTACGGTGGTGACGGTAGCGGCGACAAGGATCAGGAGCAGCACCATGCTGGCAAGCTACGAGGAATTATGTAACACAGGTGGAAATTCTAATTACCCTGAGCACTCAATCAGAAAAGGCTCTGCGAATTCCTAAAGCAATAATAGAACAGAATGCGGGTAAAGAATGTTCAGCAAAAGAAGCTGCCACATTTATTGGGCTGAATAACATTCACGGTCCATTCATGGTGGAAGTAAGCTCTTCAATTAAATATGGCTTTATTAGCAGCGCCATGCAGTCAGCCTCTGCAACTGCGCACGAAAGCGCACAACCCGGCGGCCCCTCCGGGAATTGCGGGCCTGATAGCCGCACTGTCCGGGCTTGCCAACAGGCAATTTCTGCTTCTGTTACTGTACGAAGGCGCCGGGCCGAGACCTCTCGATTCCTCCGATGCCCCGCGGCGGCATGTATGGCCATTTATGGAAATCGCCCTGTTTCAGCCGGATATCGCGGGCAATGTCGGAACGACATTGCGCACCGCCGCCTGTTTCGGCGTATCGGCGCATATCATCGAGCCGTGCGGCTTCCCCTTCTCCGACAAGCCCACTGAAACGGCGGCTGCATGACCACCATGGCCGAGGATGGGGAAACGTGCATCAGCAAGGCCGAACTTGAGGCCATCACTGCCGCCAAGAAACAGGTCCAGAAGGAGCAGGGCGAGGAGAAAGCGGCAGAGGCAGCCAGCGAAGCAGACACCCCGAAGTCCGGGCAGTAACAGCGAGGACCCGCCGAAGAGGTAGCTGTAGAGGAGAAGAAGAAAAAGAAGAAGAACAAGGAGAAACGCGCCGCGAGGATCGCGCCGCTGCCGGTGAGGGTGACCCGGCCAAGGATGCGGGCGACGAAGCCTAAATTTCATTCGTCATTGCGAGCGCAGCGAAGCAATCCAGAGCGGTTTACGCAACTCTGGATTGCTTTGCTGCGCTCGCAATGACGCCCAATTTAAGAAACTTGGTCGAGCCTTACTGGCCGAGCGACGCGGCGACGATCCAGGCCTTCCAGGGGGTTCCGGGCGTCGCGCGACTGCTGATTCCATGACCTGGGGAGCCCCGTCGGGGCGGTTACCCTTTGATTCTTAACTAGCATGCCACTTCCGCTTCATCAAGCACTTACAATTAAATTTTTAACAAGAATGTGCGTGGGCACGCTTTGTGCAGAGGCCTGCCGAGACATACACGTATCGCATACAAGCTGACATATGCGGCTCGGTGCGTTACCTTTGCCGCGCACGATGCGCTGAAGACGCCGCATCGAAGAGCAGGGCAAGAAGAAGAAGGCAAAGAAGGCGATGCGCGACAGGGAGGAGCAGCAGCCCGCAGGCTGCGGGAGCGGGGCGGAGTAACGCGAATGGCACGTAGACTTCCCTCACCACCGCAAAGCGCGTCGATGAGCGACGGGCTCTCTTCCCTGAGTCAGTCTGCCCTGTCCATTCAGCCAGCTCCCCTCTGTCAACGCAACACGCTGATGTCGCCACCATCCCGCAACTTTAACACAGACGCCGAGCCTGCCAAGAAGGCCAAGGCCCCCAAGCAGCAGCAGCAGCAGCAGCAGCACCAGCAGCAAAAGCAGCAGCCGCCCCGCTCCCTCGCGGCCGTCGGCGACGCGGCGCTCGCGGCCAGCAGCGCCCCCATTTTCAAGGCGCTGTACAAGGAGCACCCTGATGTTGCGGCCATGTCGCCCGCGCAGGCCGCGGCCGCGCGCGAGGAGCGGAAAATGGCTGTCGACGGCTGCGGCCTCGCGCCAGTGCTGTCGTTCGACCAGACCGGCCTCGGGCCGGAGCTGCTGCCTCAACGCGCGACTTTGTAGCGCCGTCTCCCATCCAATCCCAGTGCTGGCCCATCGTCCTGTCCGGCTATGACCTGATCGGCATCGCCGCGACCGGCTCGGGCAAGACCCTGGGCTTTGGCTTGCCCTGATGGCCCACATCGCGGCCAACAAGCGCCCCGGCGGCCGTCGGCCGGCAGAAGGTGCCGTTTGCCTCGTGCTCGCGCCGACGCGCGAACTGGCGCTGCAGATCGCGGCGGTCCTGGAGGACGCCGGCGCGCGCTGCGGCGTGCGCTGCGCTGCGTGTACGGCGGCGTGCCCAAGGGCCGCAGATCGCGGCGCTGAAGAGCGGCGTCGAGGTGATCGTGGGGACGCCGGGCCGGCTGGAGGATCTGATCGACGACAGCATCGCGCGGCTCACGGTGCGCGGCTGGGCGCGTTATAAGGGACTGAGGGCCTGGGCGGGGGACTGCACGGCTCAGGTGCTGGGGCCGAAGCAGGGGGTGGGGATCCGGGGCAGCTGGGAGCGTGCCGTTCAGGCTAGAGAGCCCAGCGCAGGGGCGATCGCAGTCGCAGGTCATTGCGGGACGAGCCCAGGCCAAGGCATTAAGATTTATGGCATTTCAGACGCATTCACATCCGCCTTGGGGCTCGACCGAGCGGCACACACATGCCCCACCTCGCAAGCCGTCGCCGCGCCTGTCCTGGCCTCGACGCGTGCGCCCGGCGCGCGCCTGAATTACCGCTCTCCTATTTCCTGAGCCAGTTCAGAACGAGGACGTACATTGTTCTTGACGACGCGGAGCGCATGCTGGACCGGGCTTTCCCGACCCGCAAAATCTGTTACTGTCCGCTCAGACCGGCAGCGCTATATTCGAGCGACAATTTCCGCGGCTCGAAGCCTGGGCGAGCAACTTCCTCAACGAAGAGGTCTCGCACAAGGCGCTGGTCGGCTCGTCGCTCAACATCCGCTTCCTCAACGAGGCGCGCAGCTATGGGCTTCGCGTTCGCGTAAACTTCTAGCATAAGGGAGAGCCGCTGGGGTGGCCGTTTGCAGTTCAGGCGCGTGTTACACGTGGCGTTCGCCTAGGTCGTTTCGTATGTGAAATTTCGACCTAGGGGATGCGTATGCCCGGCGATTTTCCCCGAAAGGCCGTTGGCCACGTTCGTAGAGCGGGCTTCGGTCAGGGCACTTCCCTTAATTTCCTGTACGGTATACCCACGTAGCTTTCTTTTCGCGCTCGATCCCGAAGGCCGTCACTGCGATTTCCCGAAAGCTGGTGAATGCGGCTACTCGCTTAGCATAGCCGCCTGGTTGCGTTTGGTTGCCAATGCAAGATTGGGCGCCTTCTGACCCACGCCGGCACAGCGAAGCACCTCCCGTACCAATTTTTGAACAACTTTTCACCCCTCTTGCCATACAATCCCGCGTCATCAACCCCTTGCAGTGACCCGTCCTCTCCAACACGCCACCCGCCCCCCCTCCACCACACAATCAGTCTGTCGAGTGATCGACCCGGCCAAGCGCGACGACAGCCTGCGCTGCTCCTGCAGCAGCACCACTCCAGCCGCAAGACCGCGTCTTGATCTTCGCGCGCGACCAAGCACGGCGCCGCCGCGTTGTGGCGCTGCTCAAGCGCAAGGGCTGGAGCGCGGCGGCGATCCACGGCAACAAGAGCCAGGCGCAGCGGACGACGGCGCTGGAGGCGTTCAAGGCTGAGGACATGCGCGCTGCTCGTCGCGACCGACGTCGCGGCGCGCGGGCTCGACATCCCGGACGTCGAGCTGTGTGATGTCTGTGACGAGTCGCCGATGTTGGGGGCAGCTGCTGCAGCAATCGGGCGGCAGCAGTGCGCAGCTGGCCACACTGCTGGCATGGCCTAGGGGCCTTTCTGGACGCCAGGACAGAGCCGTCGACCAGCACAGCCCGGAAGCCATCCAGTCTGAGCGATGTTGACCGCTTAGTCCTGTCAAGCCACGCGATGCTGCCCCGTCCTTGCATGATTATCCTATGACGCCATCGCACGCGCCTCACGCCAGGTGGTCATTAACTTTCGATTCCGCTGACCATCGACGACTATGTCCACCGCATCGGCCGCACCGGCCGCGCCGGCAAGACCGGCCGCGCCGTGACCTTCTTCTCGGCGGGCGCGGACAAGCCACGCGCGGGCGAGCTCATAAACGTGCTGCGGGCAGGCGGGGCAGCCCGTGCCGGACGAGCTGCTCAAGCTTGGCACCACCGTCAAGAAGAAGGTGAGGCAAGGCGGTGGCCAGCGGGGCGGGGCCGCGCGCCCGCGCGAGGATGCTTTGCGCGACGACAAGCCTTCGCTCCGGACGCCATCCGGCTCTTTTGTGGCGGCTATTCGACCTTCACCGTGTCTCCTGTGTTCTGTTTGTATGTTTTAGAATTGGTGTGCCTTCGGAGCGCCAGCCGAAGTTGGTGCCTGGCTGGCTGGTTGGCTCAGCATGCGGCCTTCGCCCCCTCTGGCTGAGCCCTCGCCGATAATTCCCCCTGCATGATAGGAGGACAACGAATGGCGTGCCGATCCTTGGTGACGGTCGGAGCTCGGCGCCGGGCACGGCTCTGTCCGAAACAATCTCCAAGGAACTGAGGAACTGAAGCGGCGCGGCTTCAAGTTCGTCGGGCCGACCATCACATACGCGTGGATGCAGGCGGTTGGCATCGTCGACGATCACTCTGTTGGGTGCTTTCGCCGTCAGGTCGAGCCCCTGGCAAGACGTTAGGGTGCCTGTGCTTCATCAGGCGCCACCAGTGTGCCGACGGGGCCAATTAGCTGGTTCGGAGAGTACAACCTCGAAAGCCGAAACGCGCAGGCTAGTGAATAAGTGATTTTTAGCCACAAATAATTTTCTCCACTCAAAAAGAAAACTGGACGAGGTGAAGCTTGGAGGTGGGTCTTGGGCTGTCCTCCACCGCTGCTACCTTGAAATTTGCTGGTGCAAAATGTCGACATGGAAACGAGCGCACTTCATTGATCGCGCTACATTCGATTTTTCTTGCGCTATGCATCGGTTTTTCCTCTTCTTTGTATGTTTCGGAATAGGTACCTTGGCCTTCGGCCAGTACGAAATGGAGGGGGGGTGTGGATGTGCGGAGGTGTATGCCAGTGTCAGCAGGCATGCGCAATAGCGAACAACCACGTGCACCTGGGGAGATGGGCCGATGTTTTGCTTGTAGCCCCATGCAGTGCCAATACATTGGAAAAGATGGTATGTGATGAAATGGTGCAACGTTTACCATTCACATGGTACTGCCGGTACTTGTACGGAGCATGGCACGATTGCATAGTGGCAGTTACTCAGAACTGTGATAATCTTTCCAGCATCATCTGATGCTAAAATGCTTTGCGATCAGGCACTAAGCTACCTGACCGCAGCTATTATGGAAGGTCTTGAAGAAAGAGCTCAAAATAAAGAAGCGGAAGCAGAAGAAGGAGAAATCGAAATCGAAGAAAGAGATACTTTACACATCAAAAGGCTGGGGTCCCGCACGCTGCAGCTGGTAAACCAGATCGCCACTGGATTGGTCGGATACTGATAAGAGTAAGCAAGGAATACATCAGGTCAGCAGAATCACCCCGCTGATGCGCCGTACCTGAGACACAACCCCGCCGCTTGCCAATGCTGACCTGCGCCCACCACGCGCGCTTCGCCCGGCCTGACTTGCTCACCGCCAGGTCACTGCCCTCTGCCGAACCTCGCGATGCAAACGATGACGATCTGCGCTGTCGGGCGATGAACTGGTCGTGCGGGTGCGCAGCACATTGCGGATATTGGCGTGCTGCGCGGTGGAGGTGTGTAAGGCAGGGGTGCCCGCGAACTGGATGTCGACGCACCGAGCTCGCCGACGCGCCATCACATCCAAACATGAAGAGCAGCTTGTCGGTTTGCAACGTGCCCCTGTGTACACACACGCGCTCACTTCAGGCTGCAGGCGACGCCGTGCTGCAGCCATCAGATGTGATCACCTGCTGGATTTTTCTCAGCAGTGAAACTCGTGGGTACCGCATCCAACAAGGCGCAACCGTGGCTGCTTTCCGCTGGCAATTTTGTTGCGAATCTGTTATAATAAATATCAACGCGCCGACAGCTACCATGCGCTCTTGCCCACGGGCTGCTCTTGTGCTGTGCGTCTCGCGTCCGTGGAGCCATATCCCTTCCCCGCCACTACTCGACATGCTGGCCACCACCCAGCGTCGCAAAGGCTGCGCTGGAGGGCTGCCTGAGCTGCTGACCGGCGCCAGCAGCGGCGCCGCCATCGCGGCCAAGCCGGCGCTTGCGGTTCGCGTTGCGCAGGCGCTCGCGGCCAGCGTGCAGCTGCCGGCACTGACAGTGACCGGGCGGCGACAGGGCTGCGCTGGGCTATTGCTGCTGCAGGTGTGGCACGAGGAGGGGATGGCGATGGTGGGCCCTTGTTCACCGGTGTGGCTGTATGTGCGTGGCAGCTTCGCGCCAGCTGCTTGCCTGCGCACTTCCTGTGCGCTGCGCTGACGCGGCGCGTAGCAAGGGACGGGCGAACCTGGGATTCTTGGCCGGCCCCACCTGACGCCCCATGGCTAATGGACGAGCGCCTGCCGCTGGATGGCGCCATAATGTTGCGGCCAGCACTGCCGCCCGGGCGAGGGCGAGAACGACGCGCGATGCCTGCTGCTCGCCTTTGCGTGCGTGCGCGCCGCGTGCCGGTGCACGGCTCGCGTCGATGCAGCCGCACCGCGGGGAATTCGATGCGGATGTCGTTGAGCTGTTCGAGGTCCGGTTGAGCTGACGATCCCGCCAGCAACAGCAGCACGAACATGACGATCGGCGGCACCGGATTGCGGATGCACCAGGCGGAGATGTTGCGGAAGCTCATGATTCAGACGCCTTTTGCGGGCCGGCGCTGACGTTGCTGCGACGATGCTGGCTCCATCGCGTGCGTTGATCTGGGTACGACACCATCTATGCGCTCCAGGTATCTGACGAGCTGATGAGTGAGTTGGAGGCGTGCAAGTGATATGTTGGCCTGTGTGAAGGGTGGTGTGCTGTGTGCGACGCGGTGTGCGAGCTCTTGTGTGAGTGTGTGTGCAGTCGCTGCAAAATGTGTGCGCAAAAAGCATGTGGCAAGGGCATGTATCATGCTGCATGCTGCTCACCGGCAAGACGCGCAGGCGGCGCACACATGCTCTGTCAGTTGCCCTGCCGCGCGCCGACTCGGGATCTGTACCTCCCGACCCCACACTCATACCCGACTGCGATGACGCCGCAGCGAATCAACGGTGGACTCTCGGGACGCGCTTCCCCTGTGCTGCCGCGGCTGGGGTGCCTGGCGTTATGGCCTTCGACCGTATCGCCGGTGCGCAGGCCATATTTGCGGACTTGGTTCGGCGAAACATAGATGTCGTCGGGACCGGCGAGATAGTTCGCCTCCGATGAGCGCAGGAACCCGAAGCTGTCGGGCAAAACCTCGATCGTTCCCGATCCGATGATTTCCTCGCCCTCTTCGGCGAGTTCCTTCAGGATTGAGAACATCAGATCCTGTTTGCGCACGCGTCGAATGGCGCCCTCGACCCCCCGCGACCCGCCGCACCCCCGCGTCGCCGCCCGCACGACCCCCCTGAGCAATGGCCCCGCGCACCGCAATCACATCGCGCCAGGTCTGGCTCATGCTGAAGCAGGAGCTGCTGGCCGCGGCCACCATGGAGGATTGCCCGAGATGACCTGGACAGGCCCGCGAAGCAGCCCGGCGCGCCGCGGCGGCGCTGCGCGATTGCGCGGCTGCCCTCGCCGCGGCCAGCTGGACGGGATCGCGCTCGCTGACGTGGCGTTCGAGATCAGCGGACTCGCCATCAAGAGTTGAAGGGCGCTTACGCTGTCACTGGCGCCGCCGCTGGCGCCGGCGCAATGCTGGGGGCACGCTCGCGGCGCTGCGCGGGCGGCCGGCGCGGCGGCTCGCGTGCATCGCCGACGCGCTTGGCGCGGTGGGTCGGGGCTCTGTTGGTCGAAATGATGGCAGCGCGCGCGAGGGAGCGCCCTCATGGACAGCCCGCGGCCGGGTGGAGGTGGCAGTGCCTAGTGCCGCGGCTTTGATGGCTGATGAGGCGTCAATATATGCTGGCAGAACAGCCGGCCCGACCAGCTTCCGCAGGTGCAAGGCAGCTGCTTACATTCTGCCCATGGCCCCAGGGTGGACGACGACACCTGTCCCCATCCCCACGCACCCAACCACTCCAGGTGGCGGCCTCCGGGCACCTCGGCTGCGCGGGCGCCTGCACAGCCATCATCGCCCCTTGCTTGTCGCCCTGCTCGGCCCGGAGCCCACGGCCGCAGGCCCCGCCGCCGGCGCTTACGGCGCGCCCGTGCAGCCGCTGGACCCGGCCGGCGCGACGCTCGGCGGCGGCCTCGCCGTCCTGCACGCGGTGCTCTCCGCAGTGGCCTCGGCGCCGCCCGAGGCCCGAGCGGGCGACCTTGGGGCGCCGCACCCGCTTCAGCAGCGCGCGCCGCGCGTCGCTGCGCTGCTGTCCTTGCT
Source organism: Scenedesmus quadricauda (assembly GCA_002317545.1). NCBI lineage: Eukaryota > Viridiplantae > Chlorophyta > Chlorophyceae > Sphaeropleales > Scenedesmaceae > Scenedesmus > Scenedesmus quadricauda. Next base: position 2,202 of record NNCB01001468.1, on the reverse strand, counting down.
CGATCGGCGCGTGGACGCGGCAGGCGAGGCGGGGGCGGACGGCGTCGCCGGGGGCGGCGAGGCGGCCCAGGCCAGGGTCTGGGCGCTGCGGCTGCGGCTGCAGCTGCTGCTGCTCGAGGCGGGCGGGTCGTTGCGGCTGCCGGCAACCGCTCGCAGTTCCCTCGCAGCGATTCTGCAGCACGCGCTGGGTGTTGCCTGGCGGGGGTGGTGGCCACCGAGCCCAACAGCGGTTACAGATGGTCGAGTGACGACGAGCCCACTGTGGAATCGTGGCTCGACTTGGGACCGGCGAGTGGCGCTGTCCGCAGAGGCGATGGCGGCCTTGGAGAAGCGGCGAGCGCAGAGAGCGGCAGCGCCGCGGCAGCAGACGGCAGCGTGGCGGCGGCGGTGTCCGCGTGCGTCGAGGCGCAGCTCCTGCCGGCGCTGCGGTCGCCGGCGGCGGCGCGCGACTATTATTTTTTCAACAAGCCCGGCGTCGACCGGCAGGTCTATCTGGAGGACCGTCTGGCGTGCGACGCGCTGGCGGGCGGGGTCGCGCGCATTTCGCCCGACACGACCGCGATGAACCAGCAGATATGGCAGAACAGGAATCTGACGATGGGTCAGTCGGCCGCTGCCGCAGGAATCGCGGGCCTGCTTGTGGGACTCATGGTTTGATCTGGTCAACAGCTGCTGTGAACGCGCGTGGGGCAACTCCAGCCGGCCGCACGGGGCTTCGTCGCATCTTGCAAACAAATTTTGCTATTTGTCTATGCGACTTCCCTTAAGTCGGCTAGCCCTCAGCGCAACGCTTATACTTCATACCTAAACATATTCCTTTGCATGCATCTAGGGGCTATTTCCATATTTTAGGCAAGTAAAAGCGACTGTCCAAGCCCGCGCGCAATATCTCCAGTTCATCTACCGCACGCCCTGTGCGCAGCTGCCCCTTGACCTGCCGCCGCGGCAGGCCGCGCATAGCGTCGATCATCTGGTCATGCTGGTCGATGACGTCCGAATAGCTTGTCAGTGCCGTACCATCCTGCCGAAAGGCGAGCAGCGACAGGCGCATCACGCCGCGCAGCATTTTCGAGCAGTCGGCGGCGAGAAACCTGTTCCCGCACGCCTGATTGATCGCTGCTGAGCCAGTTGGCGGCACGATCGGCGCTGACGGCGGCGCCGTTCCTGCTCGCGCCGCGAATGGGCAGCGGCGGCTGCCAGCACGCTGCAGAGACGGTGGGGTGGGCGGCGGTGGGCGCGGCGCCGCTGATGCGGCCCTGGCGGCGGCGCTGCTGATCGGCGTCCGCCCAGACTTGCTGCGCGGCGCCAGCATCTCTGGCGCGGCAGAGGCGCTCGCGCGCGTCGCGCTTGCGCTGGTGCAGGCGCCGCGCGCAGCTTCGGCTGTCGACGCTCGTCGCAATGATGAACACACCAACCAGCGGGGAACGGCGCGACAATGCGCGCGTTCATCCGGTGGTTGCATCGGCGGCGCGCGGCGCTGCAGCAGCAGGAGCGGCGCCAGCAGCAGGACGGGGCGGGGGCGGGTCCCGGCGCGGCGGCAGGCTCGGCATCGACTGTGGAAGCGGCGGGCACGGTCTCGGCGGGCGTTTCGCGCGTTGCCTGGATGGCTCGGGGCCTGGCGATGCTTCGGAGTGACGCGTGGCGCGAGCTGGCGAGCCTCGCGCTCGATCTGCTGCCGGGTGCAGCCGGCATCGCCGTTCTGGACAGCGGCGGGACCGCGGCAGCGGGCCGATGTTGTGGGTGGCGGTGGCCATGGCGCAGTTTTTGACTGCTGCGTCCGATGGTGGCGGCCCTGAGGCCTGGCGCGTCGACGCCCGCGCCTGCCGCGCGCGCTCGCGGCCGTTGTGGCAGCAGAAGGCGTTTCTGCTGGCGCTTGGCGCTCTGAACGAGCGCTCGGCCGCGGCGGCCGCGGCGGCGACCGCGGCAAGAGCCGCGGGCACAGCTGGCGAAGTGGCAACGGCGTCGATGCGAGCGGATGCTCTGCAGTACGGGCTGCGCTGTCGACGGCTGCCTTGCTCTCGTCGGCGCCGCGTGGCGTGTACCGGGCGAGCGCCGCCGATGCGGCGCCGCTGCTCGTGCCCTGCTTGCGCGCGCCTCCGGCGGTGGGGGCGCAGGGCGATGTAGCAAGCAGCGGGAACGCCGTGCGGGAGCGTTGGCTGCTGGCGTGCCTGCTGTGGTCAGCGACTTTTGGTGGAACCGGAC
>NNCB01001467.1:0-10714 GCA_002317545.1 Scenedesmus quadricauda | reverse complement strand
GGATTCATCGTTGCTGCGACCAATCTCGATCAAGCCCTAGACCTCGCTATCTGGCGGCGGTTCGACGAGGTTGTGTGGTTTGATAGACCTGATCGGCCAATGACTGCGCGTTTCCTACTTATGCGCTTCAAGAACGTATTGCTTGATTTCGATCCAACTGCGCATCTCTCTGCGCTGGATGGCTATGCCTACGCAGAGCTAGAGAGACTCCCCCCATCTCTTAATCCTCCATCCCTGCCCCCCTTCCTCGCAACCTCCCCCAATGAATTCATGCGACAATGTCGCCCGCGCGCATGCCGGGAATATACCGTGCATAGAGCATGAACTTGCCCCCAATTGTCGACGCAGATCGCCGTCGATGCCTTGGCCGGCAAAGACACGCCTCGCGCCGCTCGAAGAAGGGACGCCGATGCCGATGCTGTCGTCACCCCGATGCGAAGCCGCATCGGGGTGGACGAGGATTTCCGTGAGGAACTGCGCCTGATGGCCGCATGATGCTTCCCCCTCCCGCACGCGGCGGAGGGGCGGCACATTGGCCCGTTGCACGCAGTGCAGGCTCGGGCTCGGCAGCGCTGTGCGGCAGCTGCCGATGCATCGATGCACTGCGTGACCGTGCAATCTGGTCTCTTCAAGATTCCCCTTAAGAACGGCCTGACATTGCGCCCCCACCGCGCGGTTGCTGCGCAGCGCACCTCCGCGCAGCTTTGGTGCAGGCGGGGGCTGCGTGCGGGATTGGGGGTGCAAGAGCACGAGCAGGAGGGGTGCACCTCCGCTGGGGCTCTGCCGTCTGCTGCGTGGCTCCTCACTGCAGCATTTGAATTTGCTTATGGCATTGCAGGGCGCGTGCACCATGCACTTCGCATCTGCTATCATGACTTCCATTCAATGGCCTACACCGTGTGCCAAAGGGTCCTGCAAGAGCATGCACTTGGACTTGCATCGCATCAACAACCTGCGCGTGTACACCCACGCACCTTGGCGCACACGATCACAACGCTGCGTCCAGCCAAGTGCGCCATGCCTTGCCGCGAGCATGCATCGAGGAGGGACTTCAGGCCTTCGAAACCATGCTGCAGAACCATCCGGCCACCGGCGATCTTTGGACGCGCCGGTGCTCTGACCAATGTTGGGACATGCCCTGGTCCCTTGCCTTCACGACGCCGTCGGCATGCTCGCGCCGGGCCTGATGAGCAGCAGGTCGCCGCGCTTCAGTTCCCGCACAGCGACTGTGCTCGCGTCGCACCGCCTCGGCCTCGATTCGACAGGCTTGAGGGCCATGACACGCATGCGCGCCTGTCTGAGCGCTGTTCCTGTGTCTGATCACACCTCTGCAGTGGCTGGGCAACTCTGAGCCACCTCGCACTGGCCAATGCAGCCAGCCTCGTGCATGCCACGATGTGTTGACGTCGGCTTCCTGCTGAGGGCATCAGCGCGTGTATCGGCACCGATCGGGTTCTCTGATCGATGTTCTTGATTGGAATTTTCCACCCGTCTAAGGGCTGCTCAAAATCTTTGACTTGGCCGTCTTGGAAGCTTCGGCGATAAGTCATCCGACCCCGGCCTTATCGGCAATGTACTTAGCCGTTAGAGGATTGTCGCCGGTCACCATGACGGTCTTGATACCCATGCGGCGTAGCCGCTCGCAGCGCTCCTGACTGCCCTTGATGATGTCCTGTAGCTCGATGACCCCCATGATCCGTTCGTTCTCCGACACCACCAGCGGGGTACCGCCGTTGCTGGAGATGATTTTCACCCTTCCTTGAATTTCCGCTATGCGACTGCCAGAGCAGGGCCTTATCGCCCTGTTCCCTTTGTGCGCATGCCTTGAGTCTTGCGTAGCGGCGTCGGCGTTGGCATCACGTGAACCGGTGATAGCCAGTCTTGTCCATATCGACCGATCCATGCCGGCGCAATGGCGCAATAGCGTGCATCGGCACGGCATCATTGCGTGCCATCACCTGGCCGCAGGCTCGGACAGCCATGCATGTGCAGATCGAGATGCCGGATCATGGCACTCCATCCTGGTGGCGGTCGCAGAGTATCTCGGTGCCGGATGCACCGTGCCGGACCCATACGTCCACTCTTGGTCTATGATTTGTTGCGCCGCCGAAGGAAGTAGTGTGTGTCCTAGGATGAAGACCTGTACGAATGCCCAGTTCAGATTTTATGCAGAGAGATCTCGCGATCCGAAGTCGCTGTAGCGTGGAAAGCCTCCTATGCCGACAATTCTGTGTATATGTGGGCCCTGTGGCTGCGGCAAAACGTAAGCATGCGCTGAGCCACGGGACAGATGGGGCGCCTGCGAACGCGCTTGCGCATGGCACAAGTGCGCGGCTGCAAGGCCTCCTGTTCGCTGCGGCACGAGCCGCGACCTGCATCTCGACCTCTACCCCCGACCCAGCACCGTCGGCCGCGCTGTCGCGGCAGTGGCCGGTGCGCCTTCGTCGAGCCGATGGCTTCCACCCGGGTCCAACCTCGAATAGATGCGAGCGGGCGTGCCGATCACCGCGAGGACCGGCGGCCTTGGCTGCTTCCGCTGCGCTCGGAGCTGCTGCAACGAGCGGCCAGGTGGGATCAGCTGTGTGTGTGCAGGGCAGAAAGGCACCATTTGAGTTTGCAACCGCGGCTGTAAACGTTCGGCTGACGTCTGGCGTGACACTGAGCATCATCCCGTCAAGACAGCAAGGGCGGGGCCATCGGTCCCGCCCTCTTTCTTTGCCCGTGGCGCGCCCGTCGCCGTCAACCTGTCAACCCTGACAGCTGTGGCCGAAAAGTCGCGCCTTCGCGCCAATGACGCTACGGTATCGGCTTGTGCTGGCCTGCCGCCTGCAAGTCGTGATAGACAGTTTCCAACGATCAAGAACACCGCCCGCGCCGCCATGAAGACGTGCGGCGGCGCGATATGCTTGGATACGCGCCGGCGACCCACACGCGCCGGCGCACGGTGCATGCGCCGAGGCGATTTCGAGCGCCACGGCGCCGTCGGCCGCAGCGCGAGAGGCGGTGGAGCTGCCGGTCCAAAATCGTGCGACGGCGCCTCCAGCTTTGCCGCTGACCGCGGCCTCAATTTTGTGCGCATCTAATGGCATCGGATGCACGTGTCTACGTCCCGCGTAAATATGCTTTTCCGTTGATTGCTCGAATGGCGAGTTGCGGTCTGTCGTTTGGCGCGGCCCTGTGCCGCTGCTTTTCCTTGGTCTCTTCCTTTTCCTCGGGCTCGGCCTGCGGCGAGGGCTTGCCGCCCTTGCCGACGCCGTGGCTCAAATAGGAGACCGCATCGAGGCGCGTCAGGTCCTGCTGCTGCAGGAAATAGACGGCATAGCTTTCGCGTTCGGAGAAGAGCGCGACGAGGACGTTGGCGCCCGTCACCTCATCCTTGCGGCGTCGCTGGACGGCCAGCTGGCGACCCTGGAGATGAGGACGCGGCCGACCATTACGCCGAGTTCCAGAAGCTGGGCGCCGAGGTCGGCGGCGGCTGCGGTGGCGGCTGCATGGGCAGCCCAGAGGATACGTGCAAGCCCGCCATGGCTGAATGACATCGCCCCGCATGTTGTTGCTGCATTGCGCTGTGGGGTCGGCATTGCGCTGTGGCTGGCATTGTTTTTGCTTTAGTGCCCATCTGCAACAGCTCTGACAAAGTATGTATGATGTCTGAGCTGCGTCTGTTACATTCAGGTCTCTGTTGTGCACAAGCGCCAGGGGCATGTCGCATGCGCGTGGCTACACTGCAGCACACTGGTAGAGTGCAAGAAAAGATCAGCGGTCATGGCCAGTTCTGAGAACCAAGCTGGAGCAGCATGGGACCTGTCGCACATAAGCTGGGGGTAGTTTTGCACAGCGCTTGGCGCCCCAGAGCAGGGGCGAGGGCATGCCGATGATCCACATGGCCAGCGTCACTGCACAGCCGACGCAGAAATTGATCATTGTGATGGAATACGAAACCGCTGCCCCAGTGCTGTTGTTGCAGATCGAGCGCATGGCCCCAGTCCAGCATGCGAGGGCAGCACCAGATGCAGAGCTCACTCCTTGAAAGAGTCCGGCCACACAGACGCGTGGCGCTCAGGTCCCACAGCTTCAAAAGTTCACGTGCAGGGGATAGCACACTGCGCCCCCCACCCCACCCCTGCTGTGTAGTCTGACCGGGCGCAGCAGGCCAAGGTACCTCCGCAACCCCTGGCCTGGCCTCCCGAGCAAGAGCGCGCCGTGAGGTGTGCGGTGGCCGTTCCGTGCGCCGCCTGTGCCCGCTCTTTGTGTCAGCGGTCAGTTTTGGCAGCCACGCCACGCAGTTGATGCGAGCCAGGTGGTATGCAGCCGAAACATAGCCAAGAGCGTACACCAGGCATTGATGATGCGTATAAGCATGTATACACGGCATCATCATAGCAGGATGTCGCAGGTCGAATCCTGTCTCCCCGACCACTGACCTCCTGAAACCAGCCCGCTATCCCGCAGAGTAGCGATCAGCCGCGCATAGAAATCGATCATGCGCTTCAGGCTGTCGATCTTCATATGTTCGTTCGTGCCATGGATCATCGCCGATTCCTTCAAGGAAAAGTGCATGGGCATGAAGCGGTAAACATCCTCCAACGGTTCCATGTGCGACTATAGGTTGGCGACGCCGCAGGTGTCGGCGATCCCGAGGTACTTCTCGAGGGCGTGAGAGATCGTCTCGAGCCCAAAGTGGAAGTGCACCAGCAGCAATGCCAACTAGGAGTGATGGCGGTATATGTTCCGGCCTGGGTATACTGATGCTCGGGCTCAGCGCTGTGTGAGTAGCGGGTGAACAAGTGGGCTTTGACGCACATGCGGCTTGTACAGCAGTTGACATCGCACGCAGGTGGTTGCTTGCACGGCAACCTCAGGCCTTATGGACGAGCCAAGGCCAAAGCAAGGTTTGCATGACACTGGGCTGCAATTCAAACGCTGCTGGTGGGCAAGCACTGCAGCCTAACCCAGGTGCCGGAGGCCCGCGACCAGCCAGGGTCGCGGCCGGTGGGAGCGCAGGTTGGCGGAGGACCCAATAGCAACGCCGCCTGCAGGGAGGACAAAGTAGAGGTGATTCCGATCGTCGCCTGTATGCGCAAGGCCGGTGCTTGCCCCTCGACGATGGCCGTGTAGGCCCTTCACCACTCCCGTGCATTCAACGGCGTTGGGCACGTCGCGGCGCGGTCTAGCAGCCCGTCCATGGTTGCCGCGTCGGCGGGCAGCACTATGGAACCCGGCTGAGCAATATGACGGTGAACGGACGCTTCAGCGGCAACCGGCTGGAACGTCGGGAAGTCGCAACTCACTGCGACCGCGGGTGACGGCAGCGTTCAGGCCAAAGGATTTATCAGCCTGGCGCAAGCTGACGGTTACCCGATGAATATCGCTATGGTTCTCGACAATGCGCGGCTCGCCCGCAGCGAGAATATCGCGGCCCGTGCGACGGGGAACCTGACGCTCGAAAAGACGGCTGGGCAAACGGCACTTTTGTCCGGAAGCCTGCGACTGCCCGAAACCCGTTTGTCGCACAGGCGGTTGCGCGCAGGGATGCTGCAGCAACAGTATGTGGGTAATGCTGTGAGGGGCGGGCGGCTGGGCCGCCGGTCTCCGCGATCTCTATGTGCCCAAGCTCCTACGCCCTTTTTCATGGAAAGCTTGCTAAACACCACCAGCGCGGGAATGATCAGGAAGCCGCCCCCCGCCCCTACCAGGCCCGTCAGCGCGCCCACGAAGAGCGTCCCCAGCAGCGATCATGCCGGGTAGCTGGACCGCGGTCTTGGGGTGCCCCGACCCTGCTCCCTTTGGCGACAGAACACCGACGCCGCCAGCCCATCGAGCGCGCCGAAGCATGGATGGTGATCGCCCGCCGACGTCCAGCGCCTCCCAGCGGCCCGCGACCAGCTGCGCGGTAGCTGCGTAGGGGGCGACCTCCAGCGCCAGCAGCCACACAAGCTGCGCGGGGGTGGCCTTGCCCAGGACGGCGCCGAAAGATATCATGGCCGCGCCCGCGCAGAAGGCGGCGTCGATCATGAGGGGCAGGTCAATCGTGACGACCCCGAAGCCTTGCTGCGTCCAGCCGATGAGGAGGAGGGCCTCGAGGATGACCAAGCATGACGTCACGCCGTCTGAGGGCGTGGCGGAGAAGCTGTCGCGCTTCAGGAAGTCAGAGGGCGCCGAATCCCAGAGAGACTGCGAGCGACGTGCGTGCGAGACTTGCGTGCGGTGTGTGTATGTGTGTGTGTGTGTGCGCGCGCGTGTGGTAAGTTGTGTGTGTGCACGTGCGCGAATGCATACCACGGCTCAGGTAGTCATTCTACAAAACGTAAAGCAGTTTCATGGCGATGCTGAGTGCCCTGATTGAGTGATCGGCCCCGTTGGGCCGCCGGGTCCGAAAAATATCGGCCGCCGCTGCGCTGCCATATTGCCTTTGCCCCGCGATGGTGTAGCCTTTCCCCCACAAGGTCGGTCAACGATAAAATCGTCAGGGGTCGCACCGGCTTTCCCGGTTTTTTGGGGAGGGGTGCATGGCAGTTTCGGATCGGAACGCCGCATCTAGGCGGCGCGCACCGTGCGAGGACGTCTGTGAGGAAGCCGTAGTAGCGGTCCACGTGGGCAGGTGTGGCTTCCTCCGACAATTGCCCAAACACGGCGAGCAGGCCGAGCAGTGCGGCGAGCAGCGCGGCGAGCGAGGTTGATAAGGTGGCCTTCAGGTCAAAGCTGCTGCTGCCATGGAGCAGCGGGGCGCCCGCCTCGGCGTCTATGGCCATCTTGTGTTGGATCTTGCCACGCTGACGCTCGGTTGGCACAACGGAAGGAATTAGGTTAGCGCGGCTTGATCTCTTCGATCAGGTCTGCATGGTTAAATACTTCCAGACTGGACACAATGGTTTACTGCTGCGTAAAGCGTAATGTGTATCAGGCCGAAAAAACCACTGATGTGACCAGCGAACCCGTTCTGTAGATCAGTTGCCGGTGCGAACCGCGACTGAGACCAACCGTGACGATGTTGATTGGTCGGATGAGTTGTGTTTAGGGGTGAAAGGCCAATCAAACCGGGAAATAGCTGGGCGAAATAGCTGGTTGAGGTACGAGCGAGGATCGCAATTACCTTGGGGGGTAGAGCACTGGATGGATGCGGGGGTCGCGAGATCTACCAATTCTAACCAAACTCCGAATACCCAAGAGTAATATCCGGCAGACAGACGGCGGGTGCTAAGGTCCGTCGTCAAAAGGGAAACAGCCCTGACCTACAGCTTAAGGTCCCCAGATGTCACGTCTACCCAACCTCTGCGCGCATCCTTCCGTGGCCTTTCTTAGTAAGTTCCGCTGCGCCACAACGCAACAACGGCTCCCTGGGCCTGGCTGCTTGCTGCCAATTGTGAAACTCAGACCCAGTGCTGTTGCTTCGCAGGCCGTCCGTCCAGCAAGGTGCTATACGTCTGGCCACCTCCCCATCTTTCCCCGCCCGTGCATCAGCGAGGATCCACGTGCGTTCTGGGACTGGGACGGACAATCTGGAGCGATGCCGAGCTCTTACATATCAATTGTGTGCAATTACAGCACGCTGTTAGTGACAGGGTCTCTCAATGCTAGGTCTGTGTCAAAGAGCAAGCTGTCACCAAGGTGTGAGTAATCTAATGATACAGCGCAAAACCAAGCATAAGTACATCGTATCAACATGCATTTGGCGAAGCAAATGGCGCAGCATGTATGAAATAGCCAGCAGCTTCGACTGGGGTGCTGCCATCAACTGATCAGGTAGACAGAGCGCTTGCATCACAGCAGGTATACGTGACTCTTGCTCAGGCCCGATCGCATGGTTGTCTACATGGGAGCGAGTGTCAACGGTCGGCTTTGCACAGCCTGTGCACCATCGCTGCGGCCACCGCCGCTGGCGTCGCGTTCGCAGCTGGCCGACGAATCGGCAGCTTTCTTGGCTGCCTGCGCCGCCAGGCACTGCTGCTTGTGGCCGCACCTCCACCCTGCCTTGTAGCAGGCGTCGGAGCAGAAGCGCGCCGCCCTGCAGCCCGCGCACAGCCTCAGCCGCACGCCGTCTGCTTCGGCGGTCTTGCCGCATACGGCGCAGCTTGCGCGGCCGCAGTGGCAAGCTGCGACTCGTCACGCAGGCGGGGTCGATCTTCTGCCGGACATAGTCGGTATTCCAGCCCTGAGCTTGCGACGTGCGGCCGGCACGATAGCCTCTTCTGAAATTCATGCTGCTGCGGGACGCGGCTGAACGGGACGCCCGCAGCGATCATCTTCGTGAACGCGTCCTGCGGCAGCACCTGCTGCCGGTCGCCCCACGGGCCGCTGCGGCGCCGCTGCGCCTGCTGAACAAGCGGTGGCCCAGCCTCAGCAGTACCTGCACAAGGGGCTTCCGCGGACTGCCAGCCCTCCTTGCTCCCTCGTTGCCCCTGCCGGCGCCGCCTTCCATAATCCTGCCCTCTCTGCCGCCAATGTCGACACCATTGACACCCACCACCCGCATGACCTGCCACCCGTCCTCTCCCGCGACCGGCTGCACGTTCAAGGTGAGGTTCATAAGCTGCTCCATTGCCGCCGCATCCCCTGCCTCACCGAGAGCCGACCGCGCGGCGGCCAGCATTTCGGCCACCCCCGGCGCCGCGCCCAGCCTCTGGGCCGCGGTGGGCGAGAGGACGATGAGCTGCCCCACGAGGGAGGCCGCCTCCAGCCGCGCGCGTTCCAATTGATCGGGCCGGGTGAGGTGCGCGATCACGCCCAGTGCCTGAGGCGTGGCCACGACCTCCTCGGCCCCCGCGGCCGGGAGCGGGCGCGATGGAACGGTGTTCAGCAGGCCGCCGCAGAGGGCGGCGCTTCACGGGCCCGGAGCTTGTTGTATCGACCAGCAGCCGCGCCAGGACGCCCGCGACGCGCGGGGCCGCCGCGACGTCGTCGCGCGCGCGCGGGCAGGCGTGGGCGACGATGGAGAGGAGGGTCGCCGCGCCGCCGCGTCCGAGCGAAGATGTCTAGACCTCGGGATGCCCGAACAGCCAGAAGAGATGCTGCCAGAGCAGCGCGTCGCCGCCACGCGCGGCCTCGAAGAAGGGCCAGCCAAAAGCGCGCTCAAGTTCACTCGAGCAGCTGCCTGCCACACGCACAGGGAGGCCAGCGCGCCGCACGCAACCCCCGTGGCCGGGTTTGCGGGGGGCGCGTTGACGACGACGCGTAGTAACGCGCCCGCGGCGTCCGGCGGTGACGCGAGAAGCTGGGCTGCGCCCGCGTCCGGCGGTCAGCGCGGGGGTCGGCATCGTCGGACTCGCGGGGCTGGTGAGCTATTTGCTCATTGCTCGGCCAGCGGCTGAGGCTCTCGGCCACGGCGCGCACCGCCCACGGCTGTGCCATCAGCTGCGCGGGTGAGTCGGTGGGTGGGAGGCAGGATTCAGGTGTCGGAGCAGCCCGACATACCCCGCGTGCAGCCGCATGTCACTTCTCAACGTGGCTGTGGGTATGCATGCGTGGGAGCAAGCGCTCAGGCGGGCGGGCGGGCGGGCGAGCTCGGCCTAGCAGTGATCCCCGGCAGTCGGGCAGGGCGCTGTCCCGGGCAGGCCCAACTCCGTTGCACCTGCGCGTGCCTCGCGGTAAGTTTCAACTCGGTGTTTGTGTTCATTATGTGCATAGACTGCAATATGATTGCAGCGGCCTGCTCTCTGGGCTCGACCAGTGCCTTTTGCAGCTGTCCCAGCCGGCCCTGATACAACGGGGATGCCGACGCGCGCGCGCTATTTCGAAAGCTCGATCCTGGGCCGCTGCCGCGACGGCGATTTCGGTATCCACTTCCTAGATGGACATGCTCGAGCGCCAGCACCTGACGGAGCGCCCGTTCCATCGGCTGAGCTTGCAGCTCGGCATATCGTATCCGCACATTCGGCTTTTGAATGTCGAAAACAAACGTCAAGCGTCATGCGCTACGATAGCGTACCAGCAGTTTGGCCTGTGTCCAGATCTTATTGTCGGTGTCACCAGGATTGGCGTTGGCGGAGTGAGACTACTTGGATGGCATAGATCCGGGAACCTCGGTCGCAAATCAACACAATTACAGTAGCCTGAAAGTTTGCAACACTCTCCTCAGGCAAGTCACCGTTGCATGTTGGAGGCCGTCTAAAAGTTCCGGTTTTCTGCCATCGAGCCTTGCTTAGGACAGAATCGCAAAGCCGGCGGTGACGCTGTCATGCTTGCAAAGCAGCATTCGTGCAAACCAGGCCGCACATGCGGGTCAGCAGCTGGTCGCCTGTGCGCATGCGTCTTCGAGCGCCGAGCAGCAGACAACGACCGCTACTTATCAAATGCCAAAAAGGTACTTGAAGGAAATTATTGGTAGTTTTGCTCTTAGCCGATAAGCTACCCCCACCTGATTCAATGCCATCCAAAACATATGCTGTCAAGTTCTCATCACCAGCCTATCGATCGACAACATGCGCCAAGCAACCGCTGAGGCGCGCCCGTACGCTTGGTCCTCATCCACTCAGCACCCTCAGGTCACACGTTTTGTCAGCAAGCTGTTTAGCAAGTCGGTCATCGGTGAACGCTCGCTAGGGACCAGGTTCGCCCGCATGCTCAAGCAGTTTGCTCCGCACCCTGCGGACTGGCCCACCAGCAGTAATGCCTTTTTGCTGGCCTTGGTCACGACACTGCCAGCCTGGTTGTGCAGGCATTCGCTGGTTAGTGTAGGCATGCCCGTGCACACACACTATACAGATGTATAATCGCA
>NNCB01001466.1:0-10717 GCA_002317545.1 Scenedesmus quadricauda | reverse complement strand
GGCATGCCGGGCTGGCATGGGCTGGTCCGGAGGCAGTGGCCAAGGCGGTCACCACGCTCAATTCCAACCACCACCAACCTCCAGAGGATGACCACCGCGGCCGGCCGGCGGTGCTAGGCGGTGCCATGCGCGTGCCGCGCAGGGGGCCGCTGCGCACCTCGCCGTGCAGCACCACGCGCCCGACCACGTGCATCACGATGACCCTGTCCATGACCGACAGCTTGGGCGCCGCGCCTGCCGCGGCCGCAGCGGCGGCCTGCTGGTCGCGGCTGACGGTGGAGGCGCCGTATGCGCATGCAGCGACTCGACATGCGACCTTTGCGCTGGGCACGGTGGCTGCATCAGCTGCTGGATCTCCTGGGGGCCGAGCAGCAGTGGGGCGTTGCGGGCAGGTTGTTGTCCATGACGAGGGGCCCGGCCCGCAGCGCGCATCGTATTCCTGCCCGTGAAAGGTGTGGTGGCTGCACAAACCGCAAGCTTCCCCATGAACACGTCTATTTTCCTCTGTTTCAGTACTTTCGCCAGGGCGTCACGTGCTGGCTGCTTTGCCTCGGGCCCTCGGCGGTGCGCGCTTGAGGCTGGCCGTCCGCGCCGGGCAGCACCACCGTCAGCGTGCTGTCGTCCTTGAAAAAGCGCATGAACAGCCACGTCTTGGTGCCCGAACGTCGTAATATTTCTTCTTGAACTCATCCGCCACCTGCAGCACAGGGCAGCAGCACGTTCCGGGTCACCCGGCGATCGGGTCTCCGCGTAAGGCCGAAACAGCCGATCCATTCGCCGCTGGCCAGTTTGGGCAGATAGCGGCGCTTCTGTTCTTCGGACCCGAACGCGGCGATGGGGTACATCACCAGGCTCGACTGCACGCTCATCATCAGACGCGATAGCCCGAATCGACGCGTCGACCGTGGCGTGCAGCCATGGCGACTAGGCGCGCTTGGAGTGATCTAGATCCGGCGAAGGTGTGCTGAGAGTCCGAGGTACCCGATAAAGTCCCTGAAACCTGTCCGTTCTACAAGAGACAAGGACGCGCTTGCATCATAACATTAACACTGTGATCTTTAAGAGCTGTGCACCTGCCAGATCATCGAATGAAGCCTGTGTGAGATTATCGAACGGGGTACACATGAAGAATTGATAGCAGCTAAAGGTTATTATGCCGAGATCTATGAGTACCAGGTGATGCAGTAATACTGTATATAGAACAAGCGGACGGCGAACCGGGCTACAGCACGCCAATGCGTTCATAACTAGCGTACAATGATCAATTTTGCCTGGCCCTGATAAAAATCACCCGCCACCTTTCTTTGTATCCAAGAATAGCTTCTGCTTGAAGCGCTTTCACAGGTGTTTATTGTTCTTATCTGCGCCCACAAAGCTCATTCGAAGTGTCACTTCATGATACGCAGGCCCTTAGTATGCTTCAGCAGCTCGGTGGTTACCGCTACCTCGCATCTTGAAGCCACCTGGTGCATACTTTCCAGCCATATAACCGGGTCGGTATCCAGCAGGAGCCCGTCCATGCTGTTTACAGCCATAACAATTTTAATTTTTATTACAAGTAGAAAACGCGCCTGATGCGGCGCGTTCAATTGACCACAGCGCCACTTTTGGGGTCCGAAATGGAGCTGATATACCATGAAGTGTTAATTGATTCACCTGGAGGGAGGTGCTCGTTCGTGATCGCGCAAGCTCCACAATCCTCCACCTGTGGCAAAGGTGTGCTTTCAATTTGGCCCTGGATCCAGGCTAGTACCACTTGCGGTACTACAACGGACGACAGATTCTCGCTGATCTCGCACAAGACATGCGTCTTTGGTTGGACAAAGGGCGTACGGGGTGGCGAGAACTGAGGCGAGGGCAACCGTGACATCTTGGCACGCACGCAACGCCCGCACGGTTTGCGGGAATGGCAGCGCACACAGCACGTGCGCAGTGCACAGGGATTTGAGGGAGGTGCAAACGTGGGAAACTTCTTGCGGTTTTCTTCCAGCAGGCGGTAGGCCTTGATGATATCCCAGCAGGCGCTGGCTTCGTTGCCAAACTTAAGCTTGACAAAAGCCCAATGCAGCCGTACCTCGGCCATGAGCAGGCGCTGAAAGGGCGACGTACCTGGCAAGCGGGCGAGGGTACTTAGGCGGGCAGTGTTGCTCGGGGTTGTTGAGCGGCCTGTGGTCGGTAAAGTAAACTGGCGGCTCGGCCTCCAGCGGGCGTGTGGGCATGCGATCGCCGGCGACGCAGGGGATGTTTTGAAGCAGGCGGGGATCTAGTAGCCCTTAGTCCGGGGGGGAGCGTGAGTTTGGGGGCGGTATTGCTCGGGCTTGGTTGCCGGCGCAGTAGGGTGAATACCAATTGGCGAAGGAGCGCAGGGGGAGTGCGTGGGTCAGTGTTGGGGGAGTGCCTGGGTTTGGGGTCGGAGAGTGGCTGGGCTTTGTGCGGAGAGGCTGAAGCGAGTGCTTGGGCTTCGGCTTGGCGAGCGGCCCAGCTGGCTCCACTCGACGAGGATTCGGGCGTTGCGGCGGCGGGCACGGGCCCGGCGGTAGTGGTGGAGCGCTCGGACAGCAGCAGACGGCCCTTGGGCCAGTCGTCGGTGGGGTTAGCAGGCGTCGGCCGCGAGCAGCAGGGCCGCGCCCAGCAGGAGGGCAAGGGCTGGGCGCAGCATCTTGAGCGGCATCACTCCAGTCTGCCGTTGTTGATGGGAAGCGATGAGGTGGAGGATGGCGCGCAGGGGGTCAGCATCTACCAGTGGTACAAAGGCATTGTACTTTGTATTGATCGCTTTAATAAACTCATTGGCCAACAGCACATTCCCGATCGGCGTAAGATGGATGCCGTCCAGGGAGAAAGCGCCACCGGTAACAAATGTAGTACCTATTTTACGGCCGTTCACTTCTATACCTTCTGTTTTCACATTTTGTAAAAAGCTGGCTACATCTACATAAGCTGGCTACATCTACATAAGCCAGTCCTTTTTCTGTAGCAACAAGAACGGATCCTTTTGGTCTAAAATTCGCTGTCGTCAGCGGTGATACGACTGATCATGCCGACCTTTGTCGCTGCAAACGACGGGGATCGATTACGTGCGGGTTGAGCTTGATGTTGGGCCCGTTCTGGCTTGGCAGCGGCGGCGCCGCGCCGTGTCCGGTGTTCAGTTTTTGCAGACCGGTACCCAGTCCAACATCCAAAGATACTCCCCAGAGCCACCAATCGGATCAAACAGCATACGGAATGCTTGATCTAGCCTGCTGACATAGTTTCTACACTTCCTACGAATTCCTTGTCGATTTCGAACCAACGACCCGCCGACAGAATGTAGGACTTCCCATCATCATCATCGATCTCGCAGTGAACACATCGGTAGATTGGCCACCGATCGATTGGCCGCTCTTCCTCATCCACTGACATGGCGTAGTGCTTTCGCAAGAAAGTGAGGGTCGGCTCCTCGCCCTGATAAACATGCACCAACCCAGGAAGGTGCAGATCGCCTCCATGCGACCATGTGAGCAGCTTCTCTGCGCAAAGGATCCTGTGCCGTGCTGGGGACCACCCATGGTCTACTGCTGCCAAATCGCGGCAACACCAGATGGATCCCGCCAGATCAGCGAAAGCGGCGGAATCTTCGCCTTCTGGATAATCTTGTACCGTAGTGACGCCTCTTTGGGTCTACCCAGGTGTGCTACATTGACTATAGGCTAAGTCCTCGGACAACCCTTTCAACGCTATGAACCGGCTCCTGCTTTTCTTGCTCCTAGTTATTTTACCACTTGCTCGTGCTCGTACCTGAGCTGTACCACTGGGTTGGGTACCTTTACCCTCCACAGGCGCGTGCTGCTGGGCGCGTACCTCCGCGGCCGGACCGCCCCGTGTGGCTCTCGCGTGCACCCCTACTGGCTGTTGGCCCGCCACGTGGCATGAGCTCAGGAAGCGTGGCCAATGTGCGATTTCACGCCAGCGGCCAGCATGAGGCTGGTCTGCGCCCGTGCTGCAGCCGCGGACGCTGCACTCGTGCTGTCTGTAGCGAGGCATCATGGACCGCAATGAGCAGCCCCGCCGACGCTCGTGCCGAAGCGCGCCGCCACGACGGCCGCCTCCCAGGACGTTCGTCGCAGGGAGCCTGCTTCGTTTCCATGCGGCTTGGGGTGAATGCGTGGTGCGGAGGGCTCACACATACCTCAGCGCCTGCTCAGGCAGCGGTGGCGAAAAGATGAGCGAACGGCAAGTTTCCGGATCGCCTGCAGACCTGGGATGCCGTCCAAAAGCGCACACACGTGCACGGTCCGGGCGAGGTGCCTCCGCGCGTGCGCGACTCGCCGCTCGGAGCGGCGCGGAATCGGCAGTTTCGGCTGCCACGACTTCCAGGGTGCGTAGCCGGCGTATTGCGGTATGTTGGGGAAGTCATCGTTGGTCTGCGCTCGCTCAGCCGGCTCGCAGCGGGGTCCTGTTGAATTCATTGGGCGGCACAACCAGATTCTTGGGTGCCGGGCCCTTACGGATACGCGCCGCGGTATCGTGCGCGAACCGCTTGGCACGGGCGTGGGCTTGCCGCCGCCAAAGAAATCCGCTCGGTTTGCCCGCAACGACGTGCGCCGCAGTCGGTGCTGTATGTGCGCGAAGGATTGAAGGGCGAAGGCCGCGTTTTTCGCCCATACAGTTTGTGGGTACAAACGAGCGACTTGGTCCTGACCTGTTGTATGCTTCAAGTAAGAGAGTTGGTCTATTCCCTTCAATAAAGGCAGATATTGCATGGGCGCCATGAGCATCGCTCAGCCAGACGCTGGATTGCACGGAGTAATAGCCGTGGAATCGCAGTAGAACACAAACACATCCGCTCAGACTCTCAGCTGTCTATCCTAAATATTGCATCAACATACCACGTGTACAATGCGATACCCGGTATTTGATGAGCAGACGTACCAACTTTTCAAACTGTACAATTTGTGCAGAATGAGCAAAGCCATTCGATAGCGGTAAAAACCAAAACCGCCTCACAACGAGACATCGCACCTCTGATACGTGAGGATGGCGTCAGCACGAGAACGTGTGCAACAGGTTTGTAGAGAGAAATGATGCTTACCAAGCTCTGGTGTCAGCTCGAGCGCATGTGTGTTGGCTGATCTCGTAGGGCGAGTGCGACGCGTCGCTCCGACGAAGATCACCTTATAGTCATGGCCATATTTGTGGAGCACGTCCCAGGTCGGGGTGCGTTCGGTGAAGCGGCGGCGATTGTCCTGACACGCCTGTAGGCGCTTGTGGCGGACGAAGACCATATGCGCGGATCTCGCACTCCGACGTCGCGGCGCTGATCCGCCTGCTCTGCACAGCCCTTCACCACGGCATGGTTTCTTCGGCAACAGGCATTTTAGTGCCTGTAATAATTACCTGGCGGCACATGGAAAAGCGCCTATTGACTGGCAGGTATAAACAGAAAATATTATTGTAAAATACGTTTATTCACACTGAGCGGCACGGCCCAGCAGCAGCAGCAGCAGCAGCAGCAGCAGCAGCAGCAAGGTGGACTTGTGGCTGGGGTGTGCAGACACCTCAGCTTTGGCTGCAAACCAGCTGGTCATCGTCGTCACACCCTATCTGGTGAACCCGGCGTCAGCGAAGCGATGGAATCGAACTGCGCGGCCGCAGCGTCCAGGATTCGCGGCGCGGCTGCTGCTCAGCTGGCGGCAGCGACGCCGTCTCGCAAGGCGGCGCGGCGAACAGGGCTCCGACACCATGGCCCGCCGCCACCCAGCGCGCGGTGTCTGGACCACTGCAGCGAGAGCCCGGCAGCGGCGCAGCCTGGTGGACGCGGCCAGCCGTCCACTGAGCGCGAGCCCAGGGTGATGAGGCAGGCACAGGGCGCCCGTGTGGTCGCTCGCGATCACTCAAGGTTGTTTTACTCTAGAGAGACTGGAGGAAGGCTTAGTCTCGAAAAGTCGTTTCGAATTCGACCAAAACGGCGCACGCATTATCGATCCTCGGCTCGATGGCAGCGGGGCTGGACGGCCGGCACGCAGTTCCTGCCGCGAGCCGTGACGGACGCAAAGGAACGCCATCACTTGAACATGTTCGCGCCTCATTGGTTGCGATAGGCGGAGCGCGCGGCGAGGCCGTCGGGCGTCGTCAGCGGTGCACCTTCGCCGAACAGGTTGATCGGGCGACAGGCTGCATCGGTCGGGTTGTTCGGGTTGGCATTCGACGGCATGCGCAGCGGGTCGGCAGCCTGCGGGTACTCGTTCGGGCGCAGCAGAACGCATTGCAGCAAAATGAGGTGGCGCGAACTCGTCGCGGCGTCTCGCGTTTGCGCAGGCCCGCCGCCTCCTGGGGCAGGGGCCGGCGCGCGCGAAATGCTCGTCTGACACCGCGAAACCTGTTCCTTATCGGGACAGTTTGGCAGCGGTGCGGCCCAAACTTATGTCAATACTAACATTATGTTCACCCTTTTGGCCGGCTGAAATGGCTGAAGCCGACGCAATCGCCCCGCCACCAGAACTGTCAGTCGGCGCGCAGCTATACATGCCAAGAAAGCCATCGGCTCCCCAACGCCACGAAAGGTGTGTTGAAATCTGTGCATGTCTGCCCTTGTCCTATCGCCCCACCTACACCCGCCAACATGCCACGTATTCACGTACATGATGAGAGTTGTTGACTCTTGTTTGCTGTTGAGCTGCAGCCTCTCAAACCCTCACCACCCCCATCATGCCAGCAGCCACCCTGGCCCTTGCCCAGTGCTGAGGACCAGAACCTGCCAAGCCGCTGCCCAAGGCGGCGCCACCGGGCCCGGCAGCCTCAATGGCCCAGCATACGCTCAGACTGCGATCATCAAATTCCTCGACCCTACATTTGCATCCTAATTCCCCCATAAGCTCATAAGGGTTATGCCACGCAAATGCATATTAGACTTGTCATCCTGTTACTTCCGGTATCCCGCCGAGGGCTATGTATTGGTATGCTTTTACAAACCAAAAGTTTGCGTTGATTGATAACTCATTGAAGCACAAATAACCACTACGCAATTGGACATCAGGTCACCGGCATCTTCATGACGACCGAGGCCTGCGCCAGGAGTGCATGAGCGAAGAAGCGCGAGGTCCCGCCTTGTCAGCGCGCTGACCGGTGGGCGCCGGAGCACCCCCAGCGCTGCCAGGCCTCGGCCCGAAATCGCCAGCAACAGCCGCGCCGCCGACAGCACTTCAGCCGCCGCGCCTCGCCGATCGGCGCCCTCCGCACGCCCGCCGCCGCCCTTCTCACGCCCTCCCTCTGCTGCCGCCGACGACCCCGCAAGCGCCGCAGATCCCATCCAAGTCCACAGCTCGCGCAGCCGCAAGCAGATACCGCCAAACCACGGCGCCGTGTGCCGCCGCGCGCGGCCAGCAGCACAGCAGCAGCGCCTCCAAGCAGCCCAGCGCCGCCGCCCTCGACCCTGCGTCGTGCGTACGCTCCACTCGAGCAGCGCGGCGCCGCACACGGCAAGTGGCGCGCGGCATGCAGGCGCAGGCGTGGCAGCAGGCGGGCAGCGCGGCCAGGAACACCAGGCGCTCGGGGAGTTTGTGGCGCGCGCTCGCCTCAGTGGCAGCTTCTTGAAAGTCAGCAACGCCCGAGAGCGATATGTCGACCAAGGTCGAGCGCCTTGCGCGCAAACCTGGAACCAATTGGTGGTCGATATTGCCTACAAAGAGCAGTACGAAAGTACTGGGTTTGAGGACGACTCGAGACCGACTTGCCTGTTGTCGGTTTAGAGCCCGCGCAAGCGTGCCATGCCGATGCTGTGCCAGCGACGCGTGGCACAGCCGGCCTGCTGTCGATACGGCTCGCCGTAAAGTCCGCATGTGACACATCAGGGCGTCCTTGTCACACAAACGTCCAGCCTCGCCTCCCAGTCCGAGCCCTGGTCATCCCCGCCGCCCGCTCACCAGCACAACAGCCACCGCCGCGGTCATCGCGCGGCGCTACACGCTGCCTCGCGCCCACCACCGCCGCCGCGCGCGTTTCAGCAACAGCTCCCGCTGCATTTCGAGCGCCCCCGGCGAGCGCCGCGGCCGCCAGCTTTTCGGCGACGGTCCGCACACAGGCGCGACACCGGTGCCGCCGCTTCGCCGTCAGCGAGCCAGCGGCAGCAGCGCGAAGGGGCCGGGAGGGGTAAAAGGGGGCATGGCGTGCTGCGCCGCCCATGCGAGCTTGCGGGCGGCCAGCGACCGCTGGAAGGGCCCCGGACCCGAGTACGCATCTGCGACAAAGCATGGGTTTGAGTAGAAATTGAAGGATGGCATCATCAAAGAGGCATGGAGGGAGGCTGGAATATTGTGACTATGCAGCCAGCCAAGCGCAGCCAGTCCCGGATGATGTGGCAAAGCATGATGCAAGGATGGTGCAGCACGGCAAGGCAGGGTGGCATGCTGCACAGGCCCAAATGGGCAACCTCCTGCGCCTGCGTACGGGCGGTGATGAAAACAGCCGGATCCCGCAGTCCCGGCAGCGCCACTGCATCACGCAGAGCACAGGCCCGCCCCTCTGGCGGGCCTCATCCGCGCAACGAATCGCAGGGGCTGCCCCCCCCCTATGCCGCCGCCGCCGACGTGCGGGTCAAAATGCCGATGCTCGGCAAGGCCGACAGCCTGAACGCCGCGGTCGCCACGGCGTCGGTGAGGCCTCGAGGTACTGAACCAGTCTCGCGCGCCAGCGCCAGCATGTGGCGCGCTTTGGGTTCAGCTCCTGGTCCCCACACCCGGCCGCAGCCGCACCACTGGTCTTCAGGCGTCTCTGGCCGCAGCCTCTGCAGGCCACGGTCCCCGCCGTGGTCGTGGTCGGGGTCGCTGACAGCGTCGTCGTCGAAGCCGCCGCCGCTCGCGCCGGCCGATCAGTGCCGCGACCTCGAGCGCGGCTGCATCGAGGCGCCGCCTTTGCTGCGGCTGATGACGGCCGCGAGCCGTCGCGGCGCCGAGCTGCGCCGAGCCGCTGACGGCCTCGTCATCGTCACGACCTCGAAGCCTTCCATCGCCGCCTGCAGTGCGCAGATCGGATCGATTTCGGTGACGAGGACACGCGCGCCGCCGTTGCGGAGCGACTTCATCAGATGCAGTGATCTAGGGTGGAGAAAACGGCTGCATGCAGACGGCCCCACGTCTTGCGCTCCTTCATGCATGATGCATCATCGTGCAGCGCGGCGGCGGTCTCCCTGCCCACCTGGGTTCCGCGGTGTAGTCGCCGCGCTTCCGGCCCGCGCCCGAGGCAGCTGCCTCGTCCTCCTCTTCCAAGGCAAACGGCCCCGCCAGCGGCAGGAGCGCCCGCAGCAGCTGCAGGCGCAGGGCCGTCGCCTCGCAGTAGCTGCGGGGTTGTCTTGGTTCACAAACTCGGCAACGGCAGGGGTCCGTACAATGGTAGAGCTCACGGACCGTGATGAGGTGCAGCACCACGTGGCGGCCAGACTTCTGGATCAGCACGGCGGCGCTGTCGCCGACGACAACAACGCCGCGATCGAAGCGATAGGTTGCGCTTGCCCAGGCGGTGGCGGTTGCGAGTGTCAGGCAGAGTGCGAGCATGCCTTCTGGGCATCGGGGCGCTCCTGAGGTCCGCTAACAGCTCTTCAGGCGGTGACGCGCGCCTTGGCCAGAGCTCGATCGACTCGCCGAGGCCGGGCCGCAGTGGAGCGCCGCGCGGCGCGTCAGCCTGCAGCGGCTGCTCATGCTGTTCGAGCGCCGCGATCGCGCGGCGCAGCGAAGCGAGCTCCCCACCCGGGTGCGGGGACGCTGTTCTGGCAGGCGCTTCAGAGTGTCAATTACTTCTTCGAGCGCCATTCTAGTGCTTTGCGCCACTGAGCAGCAGTCGAGATCATGCGAGAGTCGCGATCCGCTTCATTTGTTGGCACCACTGTGCTTTGTAGGATAGAGTTGGGATGATATGATCCAAAGCGCCATCCCCTCATGTCTTGCAGGCTGAGAGTGCAGCCAAGTGACTGCGTGCAGCACCCAGCCAATTGACTAATCCTCGCTTGACAAGGGTGGGGGGCGCGATCGTACTGACTGCGGTCAATGCGCTGATCCAGAAGTTACCGCCGCGCGACATGGTGGAAACCATGTCGTTTTCTGCGGCTGTTGGGCGGGTCGTGGACAGCGACAAGCTCGTGGCCTGGGCTGCGAATAATGGTTATCTGCGGGTGCCCACTGTTCGCGAGAGCGGGGAATTTGCGGTGCGTGGCGGGTTGGTGGACCTCTTCCCGGCCAGTTTCGAGTCGCCTCTGAGGTTCTTACATCGCTGGCAAATCGATCCTGCAAACTCGGTCCTGCAATGTCCAGCGAAGGTCCGCGGCGCTTGGTCGCTGGTCGAGGCGATGGCCGATTGCGGTGCCAAGACGCTCGGGTGTGGAGTGCTGTGATCATGGGTGCACATTTTCAAGGCGATGCATGGGGTGAAACCCGAGAAGGTCGATACGCTGCACGTTCACTTCTGGTGACCCAACAGACTTTTGAATCCTTCTTACCTGATGTCTGACGCGTGCTGCACGCGGCGCAGATCTGCCGGAGATTTTGGGGGGTTGAGCGGGGCAGAGCGAGAGGTTGTGCGAGCATCTGTGCGGTGGGTGGCGCGCGCCGTCTACACCCAGCCTCTCAGCTCCCCGTGTCCCATGGCGGGGCCGCGGGGGTGTGATCCCCATCGTTGACAAGGCCATGGTCGCCGGCGGCATGATCCGGCAGATCCCCTCCGACATCCGGTCGCGCGCGAGTAGATGGCC